>JAYMSW010004003.1:0-11482 GCA_036897725.1 Erodium texanum
TCGTGAACCCTCGCCGCAAGGTCGACTGGCTCACGGACAAGATGAGGGGTAGGGACCACACGGTCTCGGCCACCCACGGTGACATGGCCCAGAACACCCGTGACATAATCATGCGCGAGTTCCGGTCCGGATCGTCCCGTGTCCTCATCACGACGGACCTCTTGGCGCGTGGTATCGACGTGCAGCAAGTCTCGCTCGTGATCAACTATGATTTGCCGACTCAGCCCGAGAACTACCTTCATCGGATCGGTCGGAGCGGGCGGTTCGGGAGAAAGGGTGTAGCGATTAACTTCGTTACCAAGGATGATGAGAGGATGTTGTTCGATATCCAGAAGTTTTACAATGTTGTCATCGAGGAGCTGCCGTCCAATGTTGCCGATCTGCTGTGAAGAAGAGTTTGAACAAGTCTGAGGTTGTTGCTACTTCTCTGTTGGTTTTTGTTCTGATGTCTTTTTTTGGTTACTTTAATGATGTCTAGTGTTTTGATTTATTTGTCCCTAAAAGAGATCTGTGACCGTTTTGATTATATATGGTTCATGCACAATTGGTCTTAAAATCTTATCTTGGGCAAGTTTTGGTACTCTACATTTTTTTTGTTTTGTTTGATGTTTTAAGGAGGTTTTGTTTTCACTATTTTATGAAGTTCTCACAAGTTTGACTTTTGTTATTTCTATGCTTGAAATTGTTGATGTTTACACATATTGTCCTTAAAAGTCATTGTAGTCGTATCTGTATTATGCGTAAAAAGTTGATCAGTTAAGTGTTTGGATCTTGGGATCTCGACTCGCGTGATGATTTGATTGAAAAGTATTTGGATCTCGACCTATTTGACTCTGAAATGTCAATAGTCGAGTTCTTTTGAACTTGTCTTAAATAGTATTTGAATCTCGATCAAGTTGAATTTATCATATGAATGAAAACTTGCTTGGGATATCGATCGAATTCAGGTCAAATCTGCTTTATGTAGGAAAAGTGATTAGTTAAGTGTTTGGATCTTGTCAACTAGAACATATCTTATACATGAAAATTTAATTGGGTTTCGATCGAATTATATCTATCTTTTTTTATATATAAAAGATTAACTGATAAAATGTAAAGATCTCGATCGGATCAAACGTGTCCTATACATGAGAAGTAGAGTACAAAGATGTTTTCATCAAAGGAGTCTATGCATGGTGAAGTGTGCAGTGACAACAACAAATGCAAACAAGAACATGAATCTTTACGAAACCAAAGCTTGCAAAAATCTTTCATGTAGATTTGGTCTACCAAGTCACGTACAACAAGCAACACATTCATTTCTTCGAGACTGGTCAAAGTTGCTACGAAACCATAACATTCTTGTCGAGAGGATCTAAATTATTAAGACGGTGACATTTTTAATTCTATTTTTATATTAATTTTTATTTAAATAAGACGACAAATTAATTCATAATCTTAAAATCTTTCAGATAAAAAAATAATTTTAATCATAAACATTATAGAAAAATCATTTTGGCATTAATTTAATTTTTTTAATTTTAGAAATCAATCAAAGCGATCTCTATTATTGTTAATTAACTATTATTTCTGCTATAATAATAATAATTTTGTTGAGATATATGCCATAATAATTGATCTTCTATAATTATGATAGAACATGGAGGAAAAGAAATTGAACATGCTCTTAAGTATGTCCTTTTTAATTCGTCTAGTGTTCCCTGATTAGTTAAATTTTATAATAATAAATGCCTTATCAACAATTAACTAAAATAAATAAATATCTTGATCTACTTTTTTTAAAATTCCAGATATTAATTTTTTTTTAAAAGCAAGATACAAACGACAAAAACGATCACATTTCTCACCCTTCAAAAAAAAAATCAATAATCCCTAAAAAAATATCATAAAAAAAGGCCATTGATGAAGACACCTACTTGGCTTTGTTCTATTCCATTTTTTCCAGTTCAGAATTGAAAAAGAAAAATAAATCCTTTTTAAGCTCTGCCAAGCAAAACCCAATTGGACCCTTTTCTCCTATTCCTCCAAAAAATCACAATCTTCTTCTTCATCATCATCAGAAGAACAAGAACAAGAACAAGAAGAACAAGAATTGGGTTTGTGGGTCAAGCTTGGTTTTTTTTTTGGGTTTCTGGGTAAAGTTTGGTTTTTTATTTTTGGTGGTTATGGAGGATTTCAGATCCAAATCATACAGAGATGGGAGGATGCAGATAGAGAGCTACTATGGAGGAAGAAACCCAAACAGCATGCAAGATCTGAGGAGCTACAGTGCAAATTATGCAGGATCTGGACCTCAGAGCCAGACCCAGATGGGGAAGGAGATGAAGATGAAGAAAGGCAAAAGCATCAATTTTGGGTCAGCTTCAAAGAGCTGGAGCTTCAGTGACCCAGAGCTCCAGAGGAAAAAGAGGGTTGCTAGCTACAAGGTGTACTCTGTGGAGGGCAAGATGAAAGGGTCCTTCAGGAAGAGCTTTAGGTGGATTAAGGACACTTGCAACCATGTTGTTAATGGATGGTGGTGATTTGATCTGATTTGATTTGATTGGGTTGTGTTCATCAACAATTCAATTCTCTTTTGATGTTGACATGTTTGTGTTTCATGGAAGTTTATATTTTGAGCTTTGATCAATCAACATCATCATCTACTTAGATTCTGATACATATATGTGATGCTTTTGTGTTCATTGGGTGTTCTTTGAATCCTTGATTTGATTAACATGTGTTTGTGATTCTCCTATGTTTTGGTCTTCATATCTTGAGCTGTTCATGCAATTTCAATTTTTTTTTTTGATCTCCAGAAGTTACTGAGATCAGAGTTATGTTGATTTCTGATACAAAGTCTTCTCTTTCTCGTTGACTTTTGGACAAAGTTTCATTCTCAATTCATCGTCTGTAGATTTTTTTTTAATTTTTTTTTTATTGTGAACAGTTTGGGAGAAGCTAAGCATAGACCACCGACAATGTGAGTTCCTTTCCTTAAAACAAATCTTTCTCGGATATTGTTAAGATTGATTTTGCACATGCTACTTATTAGTCAAGTTGCATTATAAAAGAAGAAAAGGAGACAGTAGTGGAGATACAATTGTTGTTATCTTGATTTAAATTTTGATAACTCGATTAAAATTCTATATATTGAATTGAATCTCAACATTTAGATCTGAATTATGGGTTTGGGATGTTTTGTTCGGACATCAAACCTATGATCTTCGGAGCAGTTATGTAAGTTTATCAAGTAATCACAAGATTAAAGAAAAGTTAATGTATATTAAATTGAGGGCAACGCCAACGCCAACGTGACTCCAGGGCCAGTGCTGTTATGTAGGCTTTTGTGGGACCAAAAGGGAAGAGGGCGCCAATGTTAGTGTTTGGGAGAGTTTAACGGTAACATTAGTGCCAACACTACGTGGTTTGAAGAGAAGAACGAAGAGAAATGGTCTCATATACGTGGCATAATTTGATAGGGTGAAGGAGTGCTTCCTCAACGCCTCTATGCGGGGGAGACGGTGCTGGCCCAACACCGGTGCTATCGCGTTACCAGTATCAGTGCCAACGTGATAGCACTACGAACCAATTAAACTTGCCCTAAAAAAGTCGAATTTTCTTTCGCAAGATAAATGAAACAAAACACCGATACCTTCACAATAGCACTACTGATCAGTGCTGCGTTAACCTTGCCTTCTGGAAAATCAAATTTTCTTCCACAAGATTCAAGAAGAGTTAATATACGTTGTATTTTGCACCAACCACGTAGTAACATATTGACGTGTATGTATTTATGATCCTCATTAAGGTTTCACCAAACAATGTCCCCATGGGGCCAAAACAAGTAATTTTCAATTTAGTCCCTAACAAAATTGGTTTGTTTCAATTTAGCCCTGTATACTTTCTTTGTTCTAATTTAGTCCCCAAACTATCATTAGAGGACTAAATGAAACAAAACAACACACTCTTAAGAATGTTAGTGAAGTGGACAGAAGAAAAGTATATCCAAAACCTTTACATTTCAAGTAAGTAACCAAACCATTAACAAGACAAGACAACCTATGTACTAACAACTATTTCCACAAACCTGAAACTCCTCAAAATTGTTATAAATATTCTACACACAACACCTTCCCAGATACTTCTCTCTATATTTCCATGGGACTGACTCTCCAACCAAACCCCATTTTGTAAAAATTAAAAGAACATTAGCAAACAACAAAAAGGAAGATCAGTAAAGAGAGCACCTTATAACCCTAAACCTTCAAGACTGAAGAGAGATCGTCGTCAATGGCTCATTGGCGACGAGCTTGACAATGCAGAGTGCTTCTTATGTAACCTCCCTTTCAGCTGCCTGATCTTCGCATCGACCCTCGCTGTGAACCCTATCTTCGTCTCTTGCCTCGCCTTAGACCTCTCCCGATGCCACATATGTCGATCCTCCACATCTTTTCGGTAAAACTTGATCTCTTGGATGATGTGATGATCCATCGGGTTGAAACATCTTTGGTAACATATGTAGATAAGGTAGGGAAGATTGCAGGCGACTGTTACCAAGAGCGTTGTGGACCAATAGATCGGAGTGGGGCCAAGGGCTTCGATGAGGATTTGGTAGGCTGTCCCGGATCTTTCGGGAGGCAAAAACCCGTAGAAGAGAACGAATAAGTACCATAAGGCTACGCTTCCCCCAACAAAGAGGTGTTGGATCCACGTGAAGTGGCTCATGGTGAGGGCTATTTGGCAGTTGACGGCCCAGACAATGCAGGTGAACATGGTGGTCCCGAGGACCGCCATGTCAGCAGTCTGCCCATTGTAGCGGAAGGCTTGGCTGTAGAAGATGGCGAGGTTTAGAAAGAAGATGATGAGTGAGGAGTAGAGCCCGTTCCCCATCCATCCTAGTATTCTTTCCCAGTCGAAGAACAGGTTTTTTCGCCCTTGTTGGTACAGTGCCGGGAACTGTAAAAAGAACGGTGATTGTATCATAAATATCATAGCCCAATAAGGCCCAATAGAAGCGAATAAAAAAGTGTGAATGGGTCAATGACGAAACTAGCCAAGCACTTCAGCTTGCATCTTGAGACTGGGTTCAAACATAAGCAAGGTCTTGAGTCCAAAAGGCTTTGATATACCCGATTTAGTTGATAAAAAAAAATTAATATTAATGGAACTAACCTGCAAGCAGACGTCAGAAGAAACATCTTGCTCAAAGACTCCGAGTGAGATGACGGGCAATGAGGTAAGAATAACGTTGAACAATGTCATGTACCAATCATCGTAGATTGATTGGCCAGAGAAGCCCGTGAATGCCTCGAAGTAGAAGAGGGTAAGGCCGAATGCAATGTTTTTGTAGAAGAAATAACAAACCTGCACAGATTATAAACTGAGTAAAGAAAAGGACAAATCAAAGAAAATTGTCTGCATCCATAAATGAATAAGAAAATAGAATGTAAGGCAAAATAGAAGCTCCAAGATGGGGTTTCTTGATCATTACCATCTGAGCGATCCTCTTGTAGCACCAGTGTCCATGGACCACCAGAAGTCTTTCCAAGAACCGAAATTGGGCAATTGCGAAATCACTAGCCATTACCGCCTGCACAAGTTACTAATTTCATAAGCTTCAATATTTATTAGATGAAACTATTACGAGCAGACTTGATTCATTTGGTGATTGCTATTTTTCATTATTTTACTAGGACGGTGATGCAGAAGGTCAAGGAGGAGGAGACCAGGAGCAGTGTGTGCTTCAGTTATGTAAACCCTTATTCAAATTAGTCTCACAAGGTTTGGACAACGCAGACAAGAAAGAGAGAATTGTCGCTGCCTTGTTGATAAATGATAACTTGTAAACTAATTGGGATATAGAATATCAAATCATGCTCAGGCAGATGAATGTAAAAGGGGTAGTTAGATGTGTACAAACCTGCATACCTTCCACGCCACTGATGCCAACACCAATATCCGCTTCTTGTATCATTCCTACATCATTAGCACCATCACCGATAGCCAATGTGGTTTTTCCGGTTCCTTCTTTTACTAGTCTTGTTACCTGATGCAAAAATTGATTTGAGTAAATCCAAAATCAACGAGGAATGCAAATCTAAAGGAGATTCTAGAAGTACATAAAATGTAGGGGGGATTCCTTAAAACTACCTTAATGAATCGCCCATGAACATAAAACCACCCTACTAAAAAATATGAACTTCCAACTATCCTTTGTTTGAGACATTGTACATTTACGGAAAATTCCTTTAATTTTAATTATTCATCATCATTTTAATTATTTATATTATTTTTTAACAAATTATTATTATTATAATTACTCATGACAAAATTGTTATTTTTCAAAAGGTCCAGG
Organism: Erodium texanum; assembly: GCA_036897725.1. NCBI lineage: Eukaryota > Viridiplantae > Streptophyta > Magnoliopsida > Geraniales > Geraniaceae > Erodium > Erodium texanum. Next base: position 6,338 of record JAYMSW010004003.1, read on the forward strand.
GATAAAACAGCATTTTGTTTAAAAACTAACAGAAATCCAACTGAGTACAATTCATAAAGGTAGTTTTAAGGAATTCCTCCTAAAATGTATTAAACATACCAGTGCCTTCTGTTTTGGAGAGACACGGCAACATATGACTGATGCGCAATGAACAGCTAATTCCAAGAACTGATGCTTCATATCATCCCCCAAAGCATGTGTTAGAGTCTTTCCATCAATAATCAAAGCAAATGCAGCATGTGGGTCTTTTTCTAGCTTGATCATCTGTGAGGCATTGGTGATTTGCATCAACACATTCTCTCTCACAGCCTGATCAGTAACAAAAAATATGTTAGTCTAACATAAATGGAAGTGATTTCCTGACTATGATCCCCCATTATTTCTCAAAGCAATACATACCACTTTGTCATCTTGGATTAGTGGATCTAAATTTATCGTCGATATACAAATCTGCTTCATGCCTTGCCGAAGCAAACTACAGGCAAATCTGCATTATGCAAGCAATCTCGTTAAATAAGCTTGGTGGAAGATTAATTTTACGGGAATTCCTTTTTGAAACTTGGTAATACCAATTAATTAACTCATTTACACATAAACAGAGACCAAAACCAAATTTTATCCCTTCTCCTTTTCTTTATTAAAACAGGTCAATCGCATAACAGAGATTATGTTTATCTGGTAAGGAACGAACCCTATGTTGATTGCAGTTTCCATCTTATCCCCAGTCAGAACCCAGATCTTCAGACCGGCTTGTGCCAATTTATCTATACACTGAGGAACCTGAAAACAAGTAAAAAAAGTAATTAAGGTGAGGTGAACCGGGTTGATACTGTACTAATTGTGTTCTATAACAATGATGATGCGTACCCCTTTTTGCAATTTATCCTCCACAGCTGTAGCACCAACAAGGATTAATTCCCTCTCAATCAAATCTGAAACCCTTTCAAGCATTGCCTCTCTATCAGCTCCAATAGAAGTTTTAGCTTTCATAAATTCATCGTTCCATGCTGAATATTCAGCCTCGTCGAGCTTTCTGTAAGAAAGTGCCAATGTCCGCAACCCAGATTCTCCATAGTCATTCAAATGCTTCATTGTGGCTTCTTCATACATTCTTCCATTTTTTGATAGACGGTCAAAGATGATGCTGCACAATAAAGATATAAATGGGTTCCCAAAAAGAGAGAACAAATATATATTTTTTAGCCCATGGGGGACCAAAGTGTGAAGGATGGTCCACATGAAAGGAGACAATTTATAGATTCCCAACAATAGTCATGCAACTCAATGCCCCATTAGTTGGGCTCTAGAGTTCTAAAAACACAAGCCATAAGAAGAAAAAAATTAAAAGCAGGTGGACCAGTGCAGGACGCTCCCACATTGTGCGGCCATCATCTCACACCATAAACAGGAGAAGTGATTTACAACTAACACTTCCTCACCATCAAATAAAAGGTGCTCACATTACCAAAGCTCGTTTGTCCAACTGGTCAAGCACTTGAACTTGGGTTCAAGTCCCAGCAGCGGTACCTCACTCCCTATCTATCTTCTATTCCCAAGTTATCTTGGGCCTCTCTCTATTCAGCCCTTATTGGGCCTTTCTCAAGATGAGGGTCAATCGACAAGAATCAAAGCTCTCTTCTACATAAGGGGGCTCATTTCTTGCTTCATACATTAATCTTAAAAAGTTCTTTAAGAATCTAACAATGTTTGGCGCTCCCTTTTACATAAGTTATTGCACAAATACTTTGATACACCTGATTTAGTCGATACAAAAAAAGGAAAGCCACTACCATGGAGAAAAAGAAAAGATAGCTGCAAGTCTAACCTATCAGCACCCTTGCACATGAGAAGAATCTGGCCATTTTCATCCCGCACGATTACAGTCATTCTCTTTCTCTTGCTAGTGAAGTCCAATAGATTGAGAATTTTGAACTCCCTGTAGGTTAAAATGATCAGTGAAAATATACAAAGACATCAGCTCATAAGGAAGATAAACAAGAAGCACAAAAAAAAATGGAGTGTTGATTTATACACTCACTCACCTCTCAACTAGCTGGCCCGAGGGATGATACCGCTCACGGACAAACACGCTTGATTGAGTTCTTTTACAAAACTCAAAACCAAATTCTCTTGCTGCAAGAAGGAAAGCTCCTTCATCGGGTGATTCTGCCTCATACACAAAACTCCCAGTTTCTTCGTTCCACTCAGGAATCGCGGTGTGACATACTGCTAATATTTTGCAAAACAAAGCAATCATATCTGTATTGGGCTCTTTCAACCAGTTTCCATCCATAAGGCGGCTATCCTGAAAGCTGAATCCTTTTATGCGAGGTTTTTTCCCAAACTGATCTTTAGAAGTGACAACGGTCTCTAGTTCGATATCTAATGAGGTTGGCCTGCCACTGTTGATCATGGGGAAATTGGAAAGATCAGGTTCTTGATCATCAAGATCACCAGCCATCTGTTTTGCAGCAGCAAGTTCAACTTCACTAGCTTTTAGACCATACGAGGTGCCAGCAATGGAGCACTTCAGAAAGTCCATTTGGTTGCAGGTCAAAGTACCAGTCTTATCAGAGAGGATCGTGTCTACCTGGCCCAGCTCCTCATTCAAATTCGATGTACGAGCTTGTGCTGGAGTTCCACTCTCTTCATCAAACATATGCAAGTCCTGGTTAATGAAAGTTGCTTGTAGAACCTTTACAACCTCGATCGAAACATAGAGCGATATGGGTATTAAGTATCCATATAACATGAGAGCAGTGACCAGATGGTAAAATCCAGAACGAGTGGGCTTGCGAGGATCGCCAACACCTGGATCCTCTAAAGGCTGCAAGTACCACCAATCTGGCACTTGGTACTTTGTCTTTACTGCAAAGCCTATTGAGCTAATTACTGAGATCAGTACAAGGAGGCCAAAAAGCAAATATATTATTGAGTCCAACCTAACCTCAATTGTGCTCCTTTTGGTTGGGGAATCTGTGCTATTCTGCATGACTTTGCTATCATGACCAGTAAATATCACAATCCCATATACATGGGATGTATTCCTCAGCTTTGAATCTCTGAGGAGAATCTGACTCGGATCAAGAGGATAAACCTGGCGATCATATTCAAAATTACCCACAAAAGTGTAGAGACTTGGGTTTGGGTCTTCACATTTGATGGTTGCTCTGAAATCCTTGTAAGCCTCATCTTCATCCAAAGGCAAGGTTATCTCCAAAGACCTCTTCACCTTCAAGTTCGTCTCGCCATCTAAGTTCATTGTCTCTACATAGCAAATGCCATCCTCATAACTCGATGACAAGAGCAGCAAATCCGATGGAAAGAACTGATCCTTCTCCACTTTGACTACATCTCCAACTTGAAGCTTCTCCCAATTCTTATACTTAAAGACACCATTCCCCGCATGATAGCATGCTTTTCGCTTATTAACAGCAACATCCTGTCGGTACCTACGCCAGTCTTCCAAAGCTTCCTTCGCCATACTAAGCCCCACAACAAAAGCCAGAGGAGCAACCATGCTCAGGTAGCTGAATGGAGAAAGGGCTGTGAACGAAAGACATGCAGCAGCAAGGAAGTAAAGATTGGCAACTCGTCTGAATTGCTCATAGAGGGCCTTGGGGAAAAAAGTAATAATATTATACTTCGTGGTAGATATATAATTTGAGCAATAAGGTCTCTTCCCATCAATAATTGGTTGGTTGCAATTTACAATTCTTGAGAAACCAGGACCTTCAATTTGATCACCCAATTCAGACGGGAATTGAGGTCGGATGCATGCAAATGTATAAAGATGGCTTCGTCGGAGCTTTGCCCTTATCCTACCCCGCGCCATCTCTTATAGTTTCTGCTGAAATCTACAATATCATGCAAATAATCTCCAAATGAAGAACCATCAAAGGCTCGCCCTCACCAATCACCACTGATAACAATGGTCTCCCACTTGCTAGATCTGTTCTGCTAAAAATCCTAGTGACAGAAAACCCAGATAGAAATTAACTCACAACAACCAATACTGCAATAGCATACCCAAAAAAAACACCATATAATTCACACACCAAAGTCCTGAAAAGAACCGACTTTATGCACTGCCACACCTTCCAATATGAGGAAATTGGCTCACAATCAACTTTGAAAAATCTTGCAGACCCGCAATTGCAAATCGCAAAATTAATCTCCCCAAATTCCTTATTACTGTAACTACGAAAATAATTAACTCCACACAAGATCAGAAACAAAACAAAACGCCAAAAAGAAAAGCTAAAACCCCCAGAATAAATGTCACATTCACCTGAAAAATCCAACAAAAGAAAACGGCCAGCTAAAAACAATCTACTGTAGTAACAAAAATTCGCACCACGAAACCCAAAACAAAAACGGATTCAGAAAATCAAAACAAATCTCCAATCAACAACAAGAAAACAAACCCAGAACGAAACAATCAAAACAAACACACAGAAGCTGACCTGCAAATCGGAGCTCCGCAGCCGAAATTAACCACGAAAACAGCAAGTCAACAGCCCATTAGGCGCAGAAATGAGCATGAGAAAGTGAAAGGAGCTCGAGATTTCACGGATCAGGAAGGAGAGTGCAGATGGTGAAGAATGCTCGGAGAGAGAGAGGGGTCAGTAGGCGTGTCTCCGTCGACGGAAGCACGAAACAATGCCAGAGATGATTTCCTGAGTCCTCTTTTTTATATATTTTTTCTCTCTTTTATTTCTCAGAGTTTTGGTTTTAGCTTCTCACTAATAAGTTACTGTCACAGATACTTTTACTTCTTCACAGTTTCACTTTATTATTTAATCCCCACTCTTTTTTATATTTTCTAAAAAATGTCGGGTCTCAAAGTCAATATGAGAATTTTGCTTTTAAATGATTTTATTTTATGATCTATTTAAAAGATTTCATTAAATCTCTGTAACTTCAACACTTTGATCAACATAATAATATTCTTTTCAAAAAAAACATAATAATATTGAATTATAATTTTAAATTATATTGATTAAATTAATTCGAATTTAATAACATTTCAGGGAAAGAAAATGGGTTTACCGTGTGGTTGACATGGCAATTTTTACAATATGGAGAGTCGGACGTGTGGACCCCGCGTTATCTGACGTGGCAGCACACGATACACGCTCCTCC
>JAYMSW010004004.1:0-11481 GCA_036897725.1 Erodium texanum
GCCGTGTCTACCTCTATGCCCCCGGCGTCTTCCAATTCAGCGTCCGGTGCGGACCCGAAACCATCGTCCAAGGATACGGGTCGGGTCTTCCTCCCCTTCTCGGCGGAGGAAGAGTAATCAGACTCCAAACCCTCTCGCTCCTCTTCTCTGATCGTGAACAACATCCTCGACGGGCCGTAGAGTCTCTGCCACTTCTCGAGCTCATCCACCGCCTCCTCCGGCTGCTGAGCTGCTCCGGCGCCGTTCCCGGGTCGCGGCGGAGCGGCGTCGGGTTCGACCCGGGACTTGTTTTCCCAACAGAACAGGCGGAGGAGCTCCATTGAGTGGGCGTAAAGTGGGTCATGGGACGAATCTCGGTTGTCGCCGGCGAGGCTCCGCCGCCGGAGCCTTTGGCGGCGCCAGAGAACATAGAGAAGCTCGGTGAAAAGAGCGGCCACGAGGACGGCAAAGACCACGGTGAGTGTAGCTCCTAATTTGCTCAGACCGTCCATAGTTAGCTTTATCGGACGAGTAGAGGTTGCATGGTGGTCGCCGGAGAAAATAAGGTTGTTATGTGTGTCTTGGAAATGAAAGTATGATTAATGATACAAGACAGTGGAGAAGTCTCGTATGGTGAGCTTAATGATGACGTGGGCGTGAGGGGGACTGGTGACGTGGACATGTTTTGAATTTGAATCAGTTAGGCGGTTGACGTGTTACTGTCCGAATTAACCACTTATTTACCCACCCCATATCAATATCTGAAATCGAAAGCAAAAGCTAGATCGCCCTCGTGGTCGACAACAAGACAAACGACTGTTTCTCTTCTTTTTTCATCGGGCCTATTGGGGCCACTAACCTATACTTGTAGGCCCAGTTTCATCAAATTGGGCCGTTTAAGCCATACTTTTAGGCCCATTCACATCAAATTGGGCCAACTAAGCCATACCTTTAGGCCCATTTTGAAAAGGCGGTCTTATCTTGACTGTCGTTGTTTTGGTAGGAATTAGGCCGTATGAGAGATAAGTACTAATAAGGAAGTCCATGACATATAAATTTATCATAACACATACCTAAAAGATTAATCTATCATGTTTGTATTCAATTTGTATATCATGAGTTTCTTTATTTGTGTCCATCTTGGATGATATAAGACTCATCCAAGTAGGGATTAAGTGTTATTATGGAAGACTGGTTATGGTTAAATGAGATATCATGTGGAAGGAAAGATTGTTAGGATCCACATGTGAGTCTGTAACGAGACTAAGTCATACAGGATAAATGTGAGGTAACAGAAAAATTGATATACACATAAGCCTCGTGACCTGATAGGATAATCTTTTGGGTCAAGTATGGTAATTAATTTGTATATCACGCGTTTTCTTATTTGTGCCCCTATTTGGTAAAGCTCGGTTCTCCCCTCCAGTTATATGTCGACCGCACTAGGCCTAAAAAACTAACCTCTTTTAGGTTATTGGTCTAAACAGATCTCAATATGTTTTTTTCTACCTAATACTTATCCATTGTGTAACTTAATTTGAGATACATTCTACACATAAATCTGTTGTTATGATGTTGTTGAGAAGATCAATGATGAGGTGAAGTTCCTTAAACACGATGAGACCCATGTTTACAAAAATCTTCAAGATTAAAATCAACTTGAACAAGCTTGGGATTGTTCGTACGATAAGTGCCTCGTGCACACCCAAACACGTCAGCTTCTGAAACGACACGAAAATGAATGGATTGGGAAAACGACATAACACAAATCCGAAAAAGAAGCATATATATGTAAGAGGAACATATGTAGGCTAACATCATCGACATCGATCCTCGCACTTTAATGTGCACGATCCGATCCCATTTGGGCTCATTCGAATTCGCGTGTGCTCCATCTCTGCAACCATGACCATCTCTTTTTGACCGAGTCTTTCATATTCTTCATCACTCATGATTCAACACAAGAAAAGCAGAGATCAAAAGCTACTTCACATGCATGCACACACACACACAACCGTGACCATATATATCCACGATCTGGTCCGTAACAGAGAACCAGCTCGTGGAACTGACACCTAACATTTCCATATCCTTGGATCCTTAACTCATCACTTTCACATCATGTGTTAGAGAATAGCAGTCCATTATATATAGAGTTGATCTCACGTACAAACCATTTATATGATGCAAACTTTAAATTACTGTTTTCCTTAAAAGTTATATCACATTGTGTTAGAGAATAGACATGTCACACTATCATGGGTAAGAAATAGAGTAGTATGACAATGATTAGGGTTAGAAAACTTATCGAGTAAATTCAAGTTGTGGCGTGATATAATTGACACCCACTTACTTAAAAGCAATTTGTCCGATAGACCCTAATGGTGGCGGCGATCGAAGTGTTGCTTTCGGGTTTACACAACTGCTAGCTCGGTTCGTGCCCACTCACAAATAGAGCCTTAGAACCTGCAAAACAAATATTGGACTTGGACCCAAATTTCTCTTGGGTTGCCTACATACTCTCATTCAATTCTCTAATTGAATCTACTTCTGAGAGATCAAAGTCCACGTAGTTCGCCTATTCATATGGGCAAAAGGGAGCGTTTCCTAAACCAATTATTATGCATATTTTCTAAATTAAAACAAATTAAGGTTTCCTAAACAAAGTAGGATTAGGGTTTGACAAACCCAAAATGACCCTTAATTGACTTTAAAGCCAATTTTCCAACATCATGTATTGAAAAAATACAGTTTGTTTTTCTCATTCTTAAAATAGAAACCTAGAAACTGTACCACGTTGTATTGAAAACTATATATTTTCATACAGGTTTCATCGGTTCTAATACAATGTGTTATAATTTCAAATGCCTGTGTGAAAATATATAGCTTTCAACACAATGTATTATAGTTTCTAACATAAATGATGGTTTCCTTCCAAGATTATATTCTAAGATGAGTTCGTATTATATAAGTATCACGTGAAAACTCTACTTTATGGTGGAAAATAAGAACTCTTTTGGCCGTTAAATCATTAAGATGGATGGATCAAATTTTATATAACCGTAAATATACAAAAACTTTGAACTATTATTTTATGGTTGGACTCCCTGAATTTTCAAAGTCGTCAGATTGTATTGATTAATGGTCCAAATAAATCCTCCATTTTTGCAATAAGAAGAGTTTTTAGTAAAACATCTCCTATGTAGATATATGCATCCACGATATTAGAATCATGAACACAATCTAATCATTATATTCTAACCTATATTCCGATTTCACTTGGATACTCCAATACTTGTTATTGTTTTGACAGGTACCTAAAGTTTCTAATCGTACAATGAATCTGTTAAAAAATCTGTTACTTTACTGTTCATTTTTCAAAAATACCAAAAATACCCTCGAAACTAAAACCTAAAACCAAAACCTGAGGGGTATTTCGTCATTTGAATGATATAGGTTTGAAAATTTGAAAATTATGAGGGGTGCTTTCGTCATTTGTTTTGAAATCTAACAGGTATGGATGGAAACCGTTAAAGATGATACAATTAAAAACTTTAAGTACCCGCTAAAACAATAACAAGTATTGGAATATTCAAATAAAATCCAAGTATACATTAACGTATTCAGGTGTAATTAACCCTTATATATACTTCATGTCATTTGTTAGATGTTTATATATTCGTTGGACTTGTCCTACCTCTATGTAAGATGATTAGGAGGCAATATGAGATCTTAAACATGCATGATTCGACAATTTACTTAAGCCGTAACCACATTATAATTTCTCACATCTATTCATGCAGATCCAAGCATGACATTATGATGATTTTTACCCTCACTTTCATGCACCAAATTAAATACACACTTGCATATATTTATCACTCACAAACTCATTAATGGATCAGCTGCTCAAGGAGTGAAAAGAGCAATCCGTTGGCTCTCCTTTTCTTAAAGTCTGTAAAAACAAAAAGCTATCTTGAGAATGGCACATTGTGTGTGGAAACTTTGTCTCTATTCTTGTTTTTGGTTTTGTCTTTAGTTGATGCCATTCTCAACCCATACCTTCTTTTGGTGGGTCTGTTCTTATCTATCTCCCAAGACCCTTTTCTTAGGGCACTCCTCTTGTAATCACTGCTCTTCAAGTTCTTCATTGGTACTCGGTTTCGGTGCTTTGGTCTTGGTCAAGTGTTTCACAAGATTCCTTGTTTTATCGTACTTGACTCCATCTTCTTCATCGTATGTTCACAATGAAGTTCAACTCGGAGATGTATATTATTGGTAAAATGAAGTAGGAGGGAAGAAAAATACTTTTATGTATGCTTTAGTACTCTTATTATGACCCGTCAAAATTTGTTTGTCTAACTGGTTAAACACTTGAACTTTAGTATATGAGACTAGGGTTGAAGTTCCTATACGATATTTTGTATATTTATATTTATAATTATGTTTTAACGTTATCTCATAATATGTTTGATGTGCTAGTTGTGATTGTTAAAATCTAGTTTGTTTAATATTTATTAGTGTGTATGCATTTTGATATAACTATGATTGAATGATATATATACAACATTTCGAGAACAAAAAAACTCTTATGAAATAAATGCAACAATCGAAATTCATGATACACATTTTTAATCAAAATATCGATTAATTATATTGGTCAAAAATACAAACATCAATGTTTATATAACTTTATAGTTATTCGATATATGAAGAAAACGTTGGTACCTATTTTTTTTTAGAAGCACTTAAACACTCTAAACCTAGAGCCAAAGTATGTTGAATTTTAAATTCAAAGATAATATGAATTTGAACTTGAAACTTTATCTAGTATTCGATCCAACTTATGTTAATTAGTTGTGGACACCTAAAAATATTTTTGGAAATGGACTTATATAAATAGACAGTAAAGCACTGAAATATAGCTTAAGGTTTCTAAAGGGTATTTGAAAGCAAAAATTTAATTATTAATTTTATAAAATGAATATAAATTAAGGGAAAAGGGCATTTGTAACCGGAAAAGGCTGGTTAAGAATTGCACTCATTTCATGGTTTATAAAAGGTTTCTGAAGCATATAATAAGGAACCATAAATGGCCGTCCAAACATGGAAAAAAAAGAGGAATTAAAAGATAATTAGTAAAGCTAAAATTGTGAACAAGAAAGAAAGAGAGAATATTTAAGGTGATTGGCTCCAACATGTTACAAATTAAAGCTAAGTATAGGTTGTCACTGGCCGTAATGAGTATGTCTCTTCCCTTATCTTGTCCCACGCAATATATAACACAAAAACAACATTAAACCTTATGATTAATGTGGATTTGGGCAAAAAAAATTTACCTTCTACATATATGTATTTTTATGTTGTTCAAAAAACATATATATTACAAGGATGAAGAAATACAAAATTCTAGCATTCATCTAGATAGATATTTAAAATTGATATGTAGAGTTTTGTCAACAACAAAAAAAAAAATCATATATAAAGTATGATCAAAAGTATCATTAGGGTACATAGCAAAATTTTATTCAAGTATCAATTAATTTGAGTATTTGGAATTAGCCTTTTGCCATAAAGCAATTTCTGGCTTTTTTTTTGAATAATCAGAAACTAGTATATTATATATGCTCTGCGAATATTTATTATGCCATTGCCCATTATTAATGCTCTTGAGCAACATTTATTTTGAACAAGAACCAAACTGATCCGACTCTCATTAATTACGCTTTGTTGTAGTGTTGTAAGCAAGTGGAGCTATATATATATATATATATTCAGCTCAAATTTATATGATGAGGTTCGATGATATGATTCTTAGATATGGCTAGGTCTATATAATAAACAAGACTAGTTTGATTGAACTTAACCTTGCATATATATTCAACAAACTCATGAGCCCATATGTCTAGTTTTTGTTTTTATTTAATTATTATGTACAATATTTAAAGGGTTAATTTAAATACAAATATAATCTCTTAATACACGAAGACACGATAATTACATACACATTATGTGATACTTACAAGCGCATCAGATGTTACCTACAAAAACCAAATTTTATGAGTTTGAATTATAGTTATCATATTGTGTACATAATTGAATTATAAGTATCGTTTGAGTTTTTATAACTATCATCTCGTGTACATGTAATTAGGATAGGTTAGTATTTGTATTAAAAAGGATTGTAGTATATATATTTTTTATTATCAAGGGGGTGTTGTATACTATAGGATCATGATGTTTTTAAACACACATTTTTATGATCAATGAAATTTGTATGGGTAAATCTACGAATTTATTCAAACTCTGAATGAATACTTAAGAAAATGAACACTATTATTATCAAGTCGATTCTAACATAATAACCTCTTAGATTTGTTCGAGTTTGATTCGAATTCGAACTGAACCAAACACTAATTGATGTGATCCCAATATTCTTATTTCCGTGTATCTTTTATTGGCATACAAGTACGGATGTATATATATATACATACATTTTACCAATCTGTATACAAAAGTTGTTGATGATATCCCTGTTTGATAAATATTTCAGACACCGCAATGTTGTTTATGTAAACCATGTTTCAAGCTTTCAATGATATTAGAACTATTGATTTTGGACTTCAATTCTTAAGGACATGTGACCTATCTATGATCCTCTCAAACTTGTAAACAGTGACAAAGTGAGCTATTGAAATGCCGAGAAAGATGCTTTGCAGTCTCATGAACCGATGCATATATAAAACTGAATTTGAAATGAAGATTTAGAATAATTATAAATTGCAAAACTCCCACAAAAAGAGGGGAAAAAAAGATAGAGCTTTCAGCTTTGCTTTAAAAAGGGACACCCACTTTCTGCAATAAATTAAGATTTGGTACATCTTGTTTCTCACCTTTCTCTTCCCCTCCTTCCTGCTTTTGAGGGGAAAATAAATCAGATTCCATTTAGTGCTCTTTAGCTCTCATATTTGCATTAAAAAATCCTTTTATTTTTGTGTTTCCTGCCGGGGATATATATACACACCAATCAAGTTTAAGTTGATTTTCTAATATTATACCAAATTTTGTGTGTACTCAATTCAATTTGCATTGGAATAGGCATGTAGAAGGCGAGGAGGGTTGTATTGGAAGTCTAAATCTTCAGATAAGGTTTTTTAAACCACATTTTGAAATAATGTTAAAGTCCGTCTCACTTAAAAGCTCGAATTAATAAGTGGAAGTTTAATCTTATTAGTTAAGCTGGTGTTACGATTGATATCTATTTGATTTGGGATTCTGACACACCCCCTCCCCTCTTCTCTTTCTCTCACATGCAAACCGGTATTGAACATCAAAGTTGACACTTAGGCCACAAGACGATGACTCACATTGATGATGGCATTAAGGGGTGTAGATATGAATGAACCGGGCTCTAATACCATGCTAAGATTATAACAATATGACAACGGTGTCTTGTATTGGATGATGAGAATAATACAAGAACACCTATATTTATAATATTAGGGCTATACTTGATACAAAGCTCTAACGGGTTGGACTACAATACACTCTAACTGTACAGATAACGGAGACGTGGACATATTAGTGACCCATGTCCAAACTGAAGATCGATTCTTGGCCAATCATTTGTCGTCGCAGATGTGTGGCACATATACCGCCACGTTGGAGGGAGAAACTTGTACCGATTAACTGGCAATTCTCACTTTCTCAAACGATAGTCTACCGAACAAATATTGGTTCTCATATATTTACATTGGCACCGACGCTTGCACTTTCGATTTCAGTTTTGGTAACAATCGATTACGCTGGTTTTAGTTCAATTTTCTTACCCCTAGTTCCGGGCCACAATATAGAATATATCTCTTACTTTTTCTTATAAAAGGTAGGGTAAAGTGATATTGATATATCGATATTGATAATAATAAAGAAAGTTAAGTGATAATGTATATTTACTTCTTTATAAGAGTAAGATTAACTCTTATTTATACTTGATACATTGATACAGAGGAAAATTATCGTTCGACACTTATTTTTGTTATATAAAAAATGCGTATTTACCAACGGCAAATTAATTGGTACTCCCAAATCAAACATAATCAATAATACAAAATTTATCCCCATAATAATCAAAGGAATATATTATGTCATTTGCTTTAACCAGCTATGTATATCAAATATGTATATATGTCATTTATGTAAACAGTACGGAAATGTTTAATCAACTCGTGTTTTCTAATTGCAAAATCATGATCCATTGAAACTGCCACACACAAAAAAAAAACGAATCAATTCAAGGCATCTATAAATTTTTCTGTGATAATGGCAGGTAGTATCATGATTGAAGAACAAATCAGTTATTAAATGCATTAATTAATTCATAATCACATTAATTTTCCCTTCACTTTTTCAAGATTCGAATAAATGCTCAATAGCAAAAGGCAACCTACAGCTTTTACAAGTTTTAGATGTGCACTAAAAAAAAAAAAACAAGCTACCTTAAATATTCATTAATCACTAACTAATATATACTGTTTTTTTTCAACAAGATTAAGTAAAAGAAATGGTATATATTGGCTCTTCTCTAATTAATTATAAAAGAAGAAAGATCATAAAGAAGAAAACCATTAAAAGGAGGGAAAAGCAGTCTTAGATGGAGGCTTCTTATACTCTTTAGCAAAAAGTTACATATAAGATATATACTAAGTAAAAAGTGGAGGAGAATATTAGTTTATATAATTAAGTTGATTAGAGGTTTTTGTTACGCTAAGTGAGTCTGATTAAACCAAATGATAGCGAAAAAAAAAATCAAGGATCCCACACCTAATTTGTATATTAAACATAAAAATATATATAAGAGTTTTTCAATAAACAACATATTAACATTAGAGATTCTATAAACTTTAATAACTGACATGACAAATTAATAAACTCCAACACTAACAAGACAACCATGAGTATTATCATCCGAAATTGTAGGCACTATATGAGGTTATCCCATAGCCTAGCTGGGATGCTCATTAATATACTGGTCGAGTTTAGGATTTTAATAATTTATCTCAGACTATTCAGGCTCTCATTATAGTTGTTATTATTCGTGCAGTTACGAGGTTTAAAAAAAACAAGACAACCATGAGATGATTCCCAAAACATATTATAAATATATACAAAGTTACCACTGCTAACCCGCGTTTTGTGGATTCAGTTGAAGTGTTTAACCAATTAGATAAACAAATGAAAGTACTAGAATTAGTCTAAACAAGACTAAGTGCTTAAATTATTGATCTAATAGACTAAATTCAAATTGTGATAAGTATATATATATAAGGGAGACTAAAAAAGTAGCAATATTGTTCTTCATTTTCAAAACCCTAATATATGATCTTTTATGAAATCCACAAGAAGCGACAAATTAGCTACTTATGCTCAAGGGTTTAAATTTTAAAGGTATGAAGATAATGATCTTTTATGATTCTATATAAAGTAGAAACATCTTTGAAAGTTCAAGAAGAGATATATATGATCTAGGCATATTTTTTCTTCTTCTTAATCATCCCATTTTGGTTTATATATTTATTTAGAACACTTATAATGCTTCATCTTTCCGATGCTTTTACAAAGATGGGAATGTTGGGGTTTCGAAAATCACAGAGAGAGAAAGAAAAGTTATTCTTTTTACAGAACACATCGCAAAGCATGAAAAAAGCAGTGCCCTTTCGATATTTCTTAGGGAAGATTTGCTTTTTAAAAACATATATATATATATTTCCTCTTCGAAAGTTGAAATAGTTACTTCCCCTTTGCACAAACCCTACGTTTTGGATCATACCCTAACCTTGCTTTGCATCTTCCCAACATTCCTTTACACATGTTACTTATATAATCGTCTCATCAATAATAATCGTCTCATCAATAATGTATCGATGTTTTGGGTTTTGATTGAGAAAACTCGAAATACAAGAGATCGAAACGAAATATATCTATATTTGTTTATATATTGTTAATCGAAGCCTAAAAATCATAAGATTATATTAGACACGAACTAAAAACTAAAACTTAACATGTTGCATATTGGTAGAGCCGAGCATGTTACCACTTACAGGCACAATTGTAAGGAATTGAGAGAGCAACAATTTTTTGGGGAACTATCCAAAAGTTTTTTTTTATCATCGTCGATTCAAAATATATTTATACTTATCGTTTTCAGTACAATTGTTTACTTTCTTTCTTTCTTTTATTCTTATTGAAAATTTTGAATTCACAATATTTTACAATGAACCCTGTAACCCTAAACCTATGTCGATTCAAAACATATTTTACTTTCTTTCTTTTATTTTTCTTGAAAATTTTGAATTCACATTATTTTGGAGGAAAATTATAGAATAGAATGAAGTTTCAAATCAATTTAAAACTAAAATTCGATTCTTGTGCTCTGACCAGTTGGGCATACTTCGAATACTTTATGGTTGAAGATGCTTAAATAGATGCTTAGTCACGATCAACACTCTGAGTTCTGCATCACACATGTGAATTCATTTTGTCAAAGAAATGTATATATAGGTGAGTATTTGATCAATATACAATTTGTTGAAATTAATCTCATATCAAATAAAAAGGGAAATAATAAACATAAAGATCGAAATCACTCCAAACTAACAAAATTGATTTTTTTTTAGTTGTATAACCTAACCGGACGTGAAAGTACTAGAACTCTCAGTAAATTAGTAATTAATGTAATAAAGATCTTTTGAAAATTATAATATGCATAATATAAATTTTGTTTAAAACGAATTGCTTATATATTGAGTCCGACTTCATCAACCAAAGTTAAATCTTACGAGTATTAGTTTATACAAATAACATTTTATTCATCTTTTTAATTTATGTGTTATACACTACACACACAAAAAAAAAAAAAAGTTTGCATTGGTGACTTTCTATATATATATATCATATTGCTACAGTCAATATTGCATTAGGTACGTGTCTCACATTATCAAAATTGACTTTGTTGGGTTTAGAAGAACTTTAAAATCAACCTAATCCAAAATATAGTAGTAGGAAGCTGCTTTTTTATCATGTAGATGTCACACTCCATATATAATTCTTCGTGTTTAAGTTTTGCTATTATTGGACCTTTTTGAAACCATACATGTTGATTGATACAAGTCACTAATTATATATATTAATCTCTTTGAGATATAGAGATCCTCTAAGCTAAGAAACCATGGATTCGGGTCTAGTCTTCTCCACTTGATCGATTCATGTTTTTGTTCCACCAATAAAATGAAACGAGGATGAAAAAAATGGACCCACCAAGCAATAAAGGTATCAAGATTTTACGACAACCTAACAAATGTGTCCTTTTCTCTTTTCCTTGTAAATTAGATTTATTAGATATGAAACATACATATTAGTTATCTAGGACCTTTGATAATGACCTATTGGGATTGCATATTTAATATGGTATATATGTAATTTAGTGGACTACGACGTTGTTATGGT
>JAYMSW010004005.1:0-11479 GCA_036897725.1 Erodium texanum
GTGGGAACAAAATTCCTGCAGCTCGCTGCTTTAAACTAGACTAGATCTAACAACGAGGACCTAATAAGGCACAATAGATGCGCATCTAATCCAGCCGAAGCTGACACCTAAATCCAGACAAGGCTGACACGTTATTAACTAAAAACACAAACTATAACATAAAAACATCAAAATAGACACTGTTCCACCAACACGATTCAAAAAATCCTCGTGGAGCGGGAAGCACGACGTTTGGATTGTTCAATGGCTAATCTGGTGGTCCAAAACGAATCTAGACGGCATCGACCAGAGCTTAAGGGCGGACGACAGCAGGGGAAGCCGAATTGACCGCGGCTAGGCTGATAGATATGGCACAAGAGAGGGGGGCGGGAAGGAACTGGAGAGGCAACTGCTCAATCGGTGGCTGGACGACATCTGTTGCAGAAGAAAATGGAAGAGAGGAGGAGGGGAAGGGGAGAGAGCATGACAACTCATCTCCCTCTGACTGCGTAATAGTGATCGGTGGCTCTAGAATTGAGAAAGCTCTAGGGTTTCTAATCTCTCGATTTAATTATTAACATATTACATAAAAGAAAGCTAGTGTAGATGGTTAAGTTATTAAGTTTCAGTCTTGGACAACCAATTTGGACTAAATATAATAAGAGCACATAAAATATTTTACAAGCATAGATTTCAAAGTTATAATCATAGAAACATATAGATCAAACATCATATGTTATTCAAATTTCCCTATCCAAATGTCTTAACTGCCATTAATTCCTCCTTATCCCATTTGGGAGATTTAAACTCATGATCTCCTTCACAAAAAACGTGAGCCTTCAACCACTGGGATGTTTTCTGGGGAACAGAAATTACGGTTTACAAAGTAAACTCTTTTTTTTAAAAAAATGTTACATAACTTTAACTTTCTTAAGTATCAAGTTATTGGAAGTTCTCGTTTTTGTTTTCCAAAAAAATGAAATTACCATTTACCAAAGTAACAAAACAGTCAATACAATACCCCATTTGAATTTCTTCTCAGTAATTTAATACATTTCCTTGTTTTCTGCATAAAAATTCCCAAATCAAGACAACCCTAATACTATAAATTGCATGCATCATGTCATTGTCTAACACAAGATTAAACAAAAATGTCATATCTTACTACTCCATTGATTATTGCATCATATTTTACTTTTCTCCTCCTTGCCAATTCAGCTTTACCCGATGATCCTCGGAAGCTCCTCGAAAATGTGTGCCACCAAACTCATGACTACAACTTCTGCAAGGAAACTCTCAGAACCGATTCCAGAACCGCGACCGCATCGACCGTGGTCGAGCTCTCTCGAATAGCTCTCCATATTGCGATACAAAACACAACGCTCTCGAGATTTTACTTCCGTGACTTGATCCCCAAGAGCGAGGCCCGAGCCAAGAAACCGCTACAACAATGCTTCGATATGTACGGGGGCGCGATTAGTTACTTTGAGATCGCGTACAAGGATCTAGAGCGCGATTCAGAGGAGGTCTACTACGCCTCGTTGCTTGCGGGCGATAGCGCTGATAATTGCGAAGGTGTGATGAAAAGAGCCAAAGTGAGTATTGGTTCTGTTACGGAGAGAAATAATTTGTTAACGAGTTTTTGCTATCTTGCGCTTGGGGTTACGAACTTGCTTCCCAAGGTGTCTCCTCCCTCGTTCCATCCTCGGGCTCCCACCCGTCCTCCAACGCCCTGAGCTGTAAGGGTTCGGATCCTGTTAAGAATAATAAAATTGTTATTTATCGTTTGTCTTACTGTGGTGTGGGATTTGCTTGTTAAGCTAATTGTATGAACTGAATCTAGAAGTTTATGTTGTAAGGTTTTGAATTGTCTTTTAATATATTATTTTCCTTATACAAATATGTTGAACAAGCATTCTGTAGTCTTTTTCTTGTTTTGAGATAGCAAAATATTATGTTTTATTGGTATGTGATATGCTTCTTGTAAAGATATAAAATATAAAATCAAGCAGTTTCAGGGTTTCCTTGGGCGGAAATGTTTAATTGATCAATAAAATAAATCAGAGGTTAAGGTTCAAAGATTATATTAACTTTCTTCTCAAATAACTTTTTTTTTTGACAAGTTACAACTCAATCTATCATTAACCCCTCCTTACCAGTCTGAAGAAAATTTGAACTTATGATTTCTTCCAAGATGTGAGCCTTCAACTATTGGGATGCCCTATGAGAGGAGCACGAGGAAGATTCAAATTCACGATCTCTTCCAAAAACATGTGAGCACCTTCGTCCACTGGAATGTCCTGTGGGAACATCGAAAGATTCGAACTCATGTTTTGTTTTCATGAGGACAGAAGTTACCGTTTATAAGTAAAAAAAAATTGAAAAAATATATTATATAACGTTAACTGTTTGCAACGTAAGAAAACCATAAATATCCGATTTGATTTTCTTGTTAATAATTTAATACCTTTCCTTGTTCAACCACAGGGATGGGATGTTCCCGTGGGAACATCAGAAAGATTCTAACTCATGACGGACAAAAGTTTTTATATAATATGAACTTTTTTAGAAGAATTTAAGTTATTGGAAGTTAATTAGAGCATGTCTAACGTAGACGAGTCCAGAAGTTGGATTCCCTCAATTTTTGGGTTTCTTTAGTCAACTCAACCAAGACTAGTAGAGACCTTTAGTTGATTACCCAAAATCAATTGACTGGTCGATGGGTGTGTTGCCTGGTGGACTCGCCAATGAATTGACTAGCTAGTCGATTGGGCTAGTCGGTTGACTCCCCTCGACCAATTGTTTTGGCTATTCAATTCCACTGTTGGTCAATTACATGATGACACATTGTCTCGAATTTCGATCTGATTTTTTCTTTTTACAAAGAGCCCAAATAGGTTATTCCCATTGTTTTATAATTTCAAATATCCTTTTTTTTTCTTTTTCTCTATGTTATAAAATTCCATCAATAGCCTAAATCAGACTAACATTGAAGATACTCTTACCAACACAGTTCGTGCTTTCAAAAAAAAAGTTACCGTTTGTGAAGTAAGAATACCATAAATACCCGATTTGATTTTCTTGTCAATAATTTAATACCTTTCCTCTTTTTTTTCTGCATAAAAATTCCCAACTCAATAAATTCCCATAAAAAATTTCTATAGCAAATCAAGACAACCCTAATACTATAAATTATATACATCATTGTTGTTGTCTAACTCAAGGTAAAATTAACAATGGCATATCATACTAGTCCATTGATTTTTACATCATATTTTACTTTTCTCCTACTTTCCAATTCGGCATTAGCCGATGATCCTCGGAAGCTCCTAGACCGTGTGTGCCACCGAGCTCTGGACTACCATTTCTGCAAAGAAACTCTCGGAGCCGATTACCGGACCGCGACCGCATCGACCGTGGTCGAGCTTTCCCGGATAGTTCTCGATATACAAAACAGTACGCTCTCGAGATTTTACTTCCGTGATTTGATCCCGAAGAGCGAGCCGCGAGCCAAGAAACCGCTACACCAATGCTTCGTTATGTATGAGGGCGCGGTTTGGTACTTTGAGACTGCGTACAAGGATCTAGAGCGCGATACAGACAAGGCCTACGAGGCCTGTTTTCTTGCGGGCGATCCCGCTCCGTACTGCGAAAATATGATGAAGTATGCGAATGTTAGTATCAGTTCGGTTACCGAGAGAAATAAATTGTTGGTGAGTTTTTCTTATCTTGCGGCTACGTTTACGAGCATGCTTCCCGAGGTGTCTCCCGCGTGATCCCCGCCTGGTCGGCCTCCGCCCCCGTTCCATCCTCCTCGTAGAGCTCGGGGTCCCGCCCGTCCTCCCATGCCCTGAGCTCGGGTTTTGATATTGTTCGAGGCAATAAAGTTGTTATTTATCATTTGTTATTCGTGAGTTATTTTTGTTCACTTTAAATTATTTTATGTGTGAGTCTATTCTGAGTGCTTGTTAAGCTGATGGTAGGAACCATTTTAGAAGTTTATGTTATTAAGGTTTTTGAGTTATCTTTTGGTATTTTATCTTCTACAGATATATCGAACAAGTCTGTGTGTTATATGGTTTATAGGATCAAGCATTCTTTAGACCTTTTTTTTTAGATAGCTAAATATTATGCTTTATTGGCATGTTGTACATGCTTCTTGTGAAGACATAATATAAAATCAAGCAATTTCAAGATGTCCTTACGAGGAAATGTTTCAATAAAATAAGGGAAAAATACATATTTTTACGGTAAATTATAGTTTATTTTCATTGACTCACTATGAGTTTAAGACTAGTTCTTATGATTGCCCAGAATCTTTTGTAAGGTTCATATGTTATAACACTACTAAAATTAATATGAATTGATTAAAATATTTTTATCTTTAAAAAATAAAAATAGAAACAATTAAGAAGACGATGATGTCATCATCTTCCCGAATTCTATGCCACTGATTTCACCGACGACAACCTGCGAATTACTATCCTTCCACTACCCCAAAAGCAGATTGGTCGTCTGTTCGTGGTCCTCTGTCTATTCGTGGTTCTCTGAGATGTCGACGAGCAGACTGAGGACAAGACGGAGATCTTGGAACATGCAGATCGGTCCAGGGTTGCACACCGGACGAAGATGGGGGCTTAAGTTCTGCTCAGATCGGCCGCTCGATCCAGATCTCCATTGGAACACGACCGGTTGATGGAGCACGAGCAGAAGCACGACGAAATCGTAGCCCAACCCAGTTCCCCCGGAGAAGACGTTGCTGCCAAAGCCGAAAAAGAAGCTGCTGTCGGAGAAGCAACTGCCAAAGGCCACTAAATCTCAATTTAGCAACGGGCGGAGCAGAGGTCCCGAAGAAGACGTCTTATAAAGTTTTTTTTAAAAAAAAACATATATTACGTAACTTTAACTTTCTTCTCAAGTAATTGGAAGTTACCGTTAATACTTTCAAATTTTTTTTTTTACCATTTGTGAAATAAATTAACCATAAATATCCGATTTGATTTTTTAGTTATCAATTAATTAATACCTTTTCTTTTTCCCTGCATAAAAATTTTCAATCAAATAAATTTCCATTTCTATAGCAAATCAAGACAACCCTAATACTATAAATTGTATACATCATGTCATTGTCTAACACACGATAAAATAATCAACAATGGCATATCATACTAGTCCATTGATTTTTGGATCATTTTTCACTTTTCTCCTCCTTGCAAATTTGGCATTAGCCGAAGATCCTCGGAAGCTCCTTGACCGTGTGTGCAACCAAACTAATGACCACCACTTCTGCAAAGAAACTCTCGAAGCCTCAAACTGCATCGACCGTGGTCGAGCTCTCCCAGATACTTCTCGATATTGCGATTACAAAACACAACGCTGTCGAGATTTTACTTCCGTGATTTGATCCCCAAGAGCGAGCCTCGAGCCAAGGAACCGCTACAAGAATGCTTCGACATGTATGATGGCGCGATTAACTTCTTTGAGATCGCGTACAAGGATCTACAGAGCAATCCCGATGAGGCCTACGAAGCCTCGTTACTTGCGGGCGATCCCGCTGTGTCCTGCGAAAATGGGATGAAAGCAGGGAATGTGAGTATGAGGTCGGTTACCGAGAGAAATCATTTGATAACGAGTTTTTGCTATCTTGCGGCTACGGTCACGGACATGCTTCCCAAGATGTCTCCGCCTGATCCGGTGTCTACTCCTGCTCGGCCTCCGCCACCAGTCCATCCTCCTCGTAGAGCTTGGGCTCCCACCCGTCTTCCCATGCCCTGAGCTCGGGGTTTTGATCTTGCTGGGAGCAATGAAGTTGTTATTTATCATTAGTAATGTGTATATATGAGTTTAGTGCGAGTGCTTGTTAAGCTGGTTGTAGGAACCAATTCTAAAAGTTTCTGTTATTAAGGTTTTGGAATTATCTTTGAATATTTTATCTTCCTTCTACAATTGAATCAAGCATTCCCTAGACTTTTAATATTATGCTTTATTGGCATGTGATATGCATCTTGTGAAGACATAAAATATTAAGTCAAGCAATTTCAAGATGTCCTTACGCGGAAATGTCTTAATTGACCAATAATGTAAATAAGAGGTTGAAGGCAAAAGATTATGTTAACTTTTCGGTAGGTAAGTCTGACTATATTTAATTATAGGTAATTTTCACTTACTGCATTCAATTTTCAATTTATCTTTTTAACTATCATATTTTTTTTTATCAGAAAGAAGGAAATACAATATCGCAAGTATGAGTATTAGAACCAATGACCTCATGATTGTTACATGAAGCTTCTGCCACTTCACCCCAAACCCTTGATTTTAACTACCCTAACTTTCATAAATTTTTAACGTTACAATTTCTATTACGAAATCAGTTAGTTTACTATCATTTTTAAGAAACGAAGAAATTACGTTCGAATTTAAACCCTAGGATTGAATCATAACTTTAACCCCAACCCTAAATCTCTAAAATAAACTCTAAACTTAAACATCAGAAACAAATAAAAGTTAAGATTGTTAAAAAAAATAAATTCAAAATCGATGAGATAGGTAAAAACAACCCAAATTTGGATGTAGTCGAATATAGCCCTTAAGTTTCTTCGAAATAACTTGGAAGTTATTAGAAAGTATTGTTTTTTGGTTGACAAGTTACAACTTAATCTATTACTAATCCTTTTCTACCACTCCCAAGTCGTCCAAGAAGATGTGAGCTTTCAACTATTAAGACATCCCCATAAAAGCATGAGGAAGATTCGAATTCATGATCTCCTCTCAATAAAAAATGTGAACCTTCAACCATTGGGATGTCCCGTGAGAACATCATGAAGATTCGAACTAATGATCTGTCTTCATGAGGATAAAAGTTACCGTTTATATATGTAAAAAATATTACATTACTTTAACTTTCTTTACAAGTTATTGGAAGTTATCGTTTGTACTTTCAAAAAAAGAAACTTACTGCTTGTAAAGTAAGAAAACTATAAATACCCGATTTGATTTTCTTGTCAACAATTTAATACCTTTCCTTTTTCCTCCATAAAAATTTCAAATTCAATAAATTTCCATTTCTATAGCAAATCAAGACAACCCTAATACTATAAATTTGTACACATCACGTTCTTCTCTATCACACGATAAAATTAACAATGGCATATCATACTAGTCCATTGATTTTTGCATCATGTTTCACTTTTCTCCTCCTTGCCAATACGGCATTAGCCGAAGATCCTCGGAAGCTCCTCGACCGTGTGTGCAACCAAACTCAGGATTACCACTTCTGCATAGAATCTATAGGAACCGAATGTTTAGACCAAAACGTATCGACCGTGGTCGAGCTCTGCCAGATAGCTCTCGATATAGCGATACAAAACACAACCCTGTCGAGATTTTACTTCCGCGATTTGATCCCCAAGAGCGTGGCCAGAGCCAAGGAACCGCTACAAAAATGCTTCGGCATGTACGAGGGCGCGATTAGTTTCTTTGAGCTTGGCTACACGGAGCTAGAGCGCGATTCAGGGGAGGCCTACCACGCCTCGTTATATGCGGGCGATCCCGCTCCGTACTGCGAAAATATCTGAAATATGCTAATGTGAGTATGAGGTCGGTTACCGAGAGAAATAATTTGCTAACCAGTTTTTGTTATCTCGCGGCTACGGCTACGAGCATGCTTCCCCAGGTGCCTCCGTCTCCACCCCCATTCCGTATTCCTCCTCCCAGAGCTCGGGGGCCCGCCCGCCCCGAGCGCTCGGATCTTATTGAGATAATAAAGTTGTTATTTTTCGTTTTTCATTTGTTAGTTATGTTTGCCGGTCCTACATTATCTTATGTGCGTGTTTGTTGCACTGTCTAATCCGGTTTACTTGTTAAGGTGATTCTGCGGGTTTATATTACAAGGGTTTTTGAGCTATATTTTTATATATTATTTCCCTTCTACAAATGTATTGAACAATTCTTTATGTTATATGGTCTACTGAATCAAGCATTCTCTGGTCTTTTTCTTGTTCTTGAGATAGAAATTTAACATGTCTCAATTGACCAACAAAATAAATCAAAGATTGAAGTTCAAAGATTACATTAACTTTTTCCACAAATAATTAAGTTATTCGAAATTATTGTTTTTTTTCAAGAAAAAGCTTCAACTTAATCTACATCCCTAGCCCTCTTAAGAAAATTTGAACTCATGATTTCTTACAAGAAGATGTGAGCGTTGAGCCATCCGTGAGCTTGTAGGATATATATTGGGTTGAAGGGTATTTAGGTACATATGTTTAGAGTTTACAAACCCATGTTGGTCTTAAAATGGGCAATGTAGTTGATGATGTACTCTATCGGGGTCGGCATTTATGAGGAAACAGAAGTTTGGAGAAGATTGAGAAGATGCTCCAACTTGATTGAGATCGAATGAGTTAAATCGGGGTTGAACATGAGGTTGTTGTTGGAATCCATGCAAGTATAAATTTGAAGATTGAGAATGGAAAATGAGATGAATTAAAAAGGATTTTGTGAAAATAATACGTAGAATAGTGGAAATAGGAGGGGTAAATATAGGAACGGGTTCAAGGGTATCTTCAGAAGAAAAAAAAAGGAGCCAAAGGATATTTTGGAAAAAAAAAACAGTTGTTGAAATAATGACATAGATTCCACCAACAACCTTTGATTAATGCGCACTCTACTGCTACAGTTACAAGCATCGTCTTCACACAGAACGCAGGTTCTTTGTTATCATCGGCACTATCATTTTGTCAAACACTCCCCCAAACGCCCTCTCAACACTGTGCGACCAACTTACTCTAAATCTAATGTCCGAATGTCTCCGTGAGAACACGAGGAAAATTCGATATATTGGGATGTATTACTGACGACAAAAGTTACCGTTTATGAAGTAAAAAAATTGAAAATTATTACGCAACATTAATTTTCTTTCTAGGTATTCAAAGTTATTCGAACTTACCGTTTGTGGTTCCAGAAAAAAATAAAATAAGTAAACTACCGTGTATGAAGTAAACTGCAAATACCCAATTTGATTTTCTTGTCTATAATTTAATACCTTTCCTTTTTTTTCTCCATAAAATTTTACAAAATATACCTTTCCTGTTTCCTGCATAAAAATTTCCAATTCAATAAATTTCAATAAAAAGTTTCTATATCAAATCAAGACAACCCTAATACTATAAATTATATACATCATGTTATTGTCTAGCTCACGATAAAATAATTAATTAACAATGGCATATCATACTATTCCATTGATTATTGCATCATATTTCACTCTTCTCCTCCTTGCAGGTTCGACTTTAGCCGAAGATCCTCGACCGTGTGTGCCACCAAACTCATACGGAGTACCACTTCTGCAAAGAAACTCTCGGAGCCGATTACCGAACCTCGTCCGCGTCGACCATGGTCGAGCTCTCCAGGATACTTCTCGATATTGCGATACAAAACACAACGCTATCGAGATTTTACATCCGTGACTTGATCCCCAAGAGCGAGCCCCGAGCCAAGAAGCCGCTACAAGAATGCTTCAACATGTATAGGGGCTCGATTAGTTTCTTTGAGATCGCGTACAAGGATCTTGAGAGCAATCCCGATGAGGCCTACGAAGCCTCGTATGTCTCTGGCGATTCCGCTGTTGATTGCGTCAATTCGATGAAAGCAGCGAATGTGACTATGAGGTCCGTTACGGAGAGAAATAATTTGCTATTGAGGTTTTGCTATCTTGCGGCTAAATTTACGATCATGCTACCCACCCCGTCTCAGCCCCCTAATTACAATCCTTCTCCCACTGCTCGTGCTCGGCCCCCGTTCCGTCCTCCTCGCAGAGCTTGAGCTCGGAGGGTTTGCATCTTGTTGAGATAATAAAGTTGTTATTTATAAAGTTGTTATTTGTTGTTTATCAGTTATTTTTCTCCGTCTTACGTCGTTTTATGTGTGTGTTTGTTACATTGTAAAGTCTCATTTAGAATCAATATTAGAAGTTTATGTTATAAGGTTTTTGATTATCTTTTAATATACTATTTTCCTTCTCTAAAAATATTGAACGAGGATGAATTTAGTATATATGCATCTTTCTACATAAAAACTCTCTCACACAAACAACATTCTCCAAACCCTAGGTAGCAAAGTTGCCACCGCCATGATGTTCTCGTGAGGACAAAAAAAAAAAATGTTGAAAAAATATTACATAACATTAACTTTCTTTCCAAGTATTCAAAAAGAAAAAAGAAACCGCAAAACACCAGATTTGATTTTCATGTCAATAATTTAATACCTTTCCTTTTTTTTGCTTAAAAATTTTTAATTCAATAAATTTCCATAAAAAGTTTCATAGAGATATACTTGTTAAATTATTGCAGGACGTGCACATATAATAATCAAGGTAAATTACTACAAATAAGATAAACAACTCAATAATGTTATTGTCCTCACCGGGATTTGATCCTACCCTAATGGATTTCCATGGTTTTCTTAATTCTCTCTTATTTTCCTTCTTCAGACATGTTGAACAGGTCTTGATGTAAAAATAAGTGTTTATATCTATCATTGTTCAAACTATATATGAGCTAATAAGAACGACATGTCATGAAAGGAATCACCAGTTGGTAATCATATACTTGTTAAACTATTTGATTTTCTTGTTAGTAATTTAATACTTTTCCTTTTTCCTGCATAATGGGTGTACAGTTCCGTTACGGAGAGAAACAATTTGCAATTGAGTTTTAGAATAATCTTGCGTCTACGGTTACGGACATGTTTCCCAGGGTGTCTCCGCCTCCTTGCCCAGTTCCGGCTCCAGCCCATACCCCATGCCCTGAGCCCGACGGTTTGGATTTTGTTGGGGACAATAAAATTGTTATTTATCGTTTATCATTTATCCCCACGTCCTGAACCTGAGGGTTTAGATTCTGTTGGAGACAATAAAAAGTTGTTGTTTATCGTTTGTCATTTATCTGTTGCATAAGGTTGTTGAATTATATTTCAATATATTATCTTGTCCTACAAGAAATATATTGAACAAGTCTTCATGTTATCTGGTCTACTAAATCAAGCATTCTCTAGTCTTTCTCTTCTTATGATAATTTGAAAAACTATGTTTCATAATATATCTTATTTGTTTTTTATGTTTTAATGTTTGAAAATTTGAAAAATATGCTTCTTGTTTATATTAGGACAATAATACCCTCATTAATACCCTCTTTGTTAAAGCAATTTTCTCTTTACTCTTTACCTTCATAGAATTTATTTTCCTATTAACGATCTTATATTTTCATTAATTTTTTTTACCAAATTTTTTTTATTAAAGAAGAATATATTTTTATTTTTTATTATTAATTAGAATATACTTTATTTAGGTACTCTTTGGAATCTTTTAATGTTCAAACAATTTTACAAATAAAATAAATTCTCTTTGTTGAAGAATTTTCCTGATAAAATACAATTTTACTAATAAAATAAATTATCTTTGTTAAAAAAATTTACTGATAAAATATAATTCATTTAGTCACAC
>JAYMSW010004006.1:0-11475 GCA_036897725.1 Erodium texanum
CGGATGAATAGAGAAAAAAAATATATTAATACAACAATTTATGGTTTGATGTGTTAAAAAATTACATTGATATGAATTGAAAGGAATACAAAAAATTGAATATAGACAAAACAAATAATAATTTAAGAAAATTACATCAGTAACGTATAACTTAATATATATATATTTTAAGTGGTGTTATACTTGAAATTGTTTGTAGGTTAGCAAAGGAGAGTGGTTTTGCCCCTCCTCCTCCCGGATTCTAATAGCCAAATTTTCATTTTTTTTTTGCAGAAATATCCACATCAGTTGCCACATCAACTACTCCAATATTGTTACAGTAACCTGTTTTTATAAATAAATCTTTAAAATGAATTTTGTTTTGAAAAAAATCCCGCAGAACTGAGACGCTATAAATACAATTTCGAGACTCGGAGTCACAATTTTGGATCAATCTGCGCGGGAGTTTTTCTGGAGCTTCTTCTCTGATGAATATTTCAGCAATTCAATCAAAACCTCTCTCTCCATGTGAATCGCTTTTCGATTTCTTCAACTCATTGAAATCGCAACCGGTGAATCAATTTCTTCGTTCTCGTTCCGGTCGGAGCTTCGTGTTCTGCAGCTGATTTCTTCGGCGTTTCAACGATGGCGTGTATCTGAAGAGCTTTTGTGGATTGTGCGTTGTTCTCGAATCATCTTCTCTTCCAGAGCCTCATGTGGTTCAGATTTGAAGTAAATGTCTCTGTTGCTCTGTGAATTCTGATTCTTCTGTTCATGATGATGTTGCAGGTTATGTGTATGATGCTTTGCCTGAGAGAGTTTTGATTAGATCTGTTATGTGCAGTTTCGTGTACTGGTGATGGAAGCAGCTTGGAAGAGTTCCAGAGCTTGAAATGGCACAGGAAGGTGTTTCAGCTCAAAATTGGGGGTAACTAAGCATTGTAAGTGTTGTGTTCCAATTTCAAGTTCATTATATTGTTGAGATTGCTGTCAAATTCTTGTGGTATGTCTTTAGAAACTAGTAATTTTAGTTTCTTATGTCTGTGAGCTGTTTTTGGATGGATCTGTTGATATGGATAGATCATTTGTGATGGAACTACTAGTGAGTTGAGTCTTTTTACTTAGTTCTTGCTTTTAGTTGATAGCTAATAGTGAGAAGCTAGATACTAAGATACCCCAACCATGAGAATGAAAGTCAAATTTAGTAAACAGGCCAACACTAAACTGATACACTTATCTTGCACTGTTTGTCTAAGGCAATATATCAAGCTCCTTGACAAGGAGCAGTGTTCTCATATTACCGTGAAGAAGAGATCAAAGGGTATCGTTGCTTTGCTTGTTTGCTCCCAACTTGGTGACCTATATATGATAGAATGAAACTGCAACTTATCTTTTCAAAGATGACTGTATTGGAGAACCGGTCTTAGATAATGATCAGGAGCATGCATTTTTTGCAGTTTCTTCGATTATAAATGTTCATATCATGCATCTATTGATTCCTGTCCTTATCACTTCTCACATGTAAACTTTGTGAAATGCATGTGTTACTCTTAATTATAGATGCCTCCCCAAATCATATGATAAGAAGGTAGAAGATACATGTCTGTAGTTAGCTGGTTTTCCAAAGCGTTCTGATATTGACATCAAAACATTAAGACATTAGACTTGGAGAATATTATTAGTCTTCATTGGATTACAATTGCTATTCTAGTTTCATTTGGTTTTAGTGCATATAAAACTCCAAAGAGGATGGAGAACCTGGCCAATAGTTGTTGATCTTGCCAAACTTTCTCACTTGTTTAAGTTGTTTTAAATATGATATACAAGCTTTGTGATATATAATTTGGTAAGTAGTGATTTTGGATTTGATCTTCACTCTTGAGTTCATACATACAGATGCTAGTACACATATCATCACTCAGTTATATATATATTACAACGAAAAACACCATAAAAGTTGTATTTTATCTTGTGGACCCCTAGGAAACAAGTCATAAGAAGTAAAAACTAGAAAGATAGTACCAAATCAAATTCTAAACCTTGAGCACTCTTTAACACTTACATAAGTTTTTTTTGAAAAGAACACTTACTTAAGTTAAGCAGCAGAAGGAGCGGGAACATAGGACATGTTAGGTTCTTTCATGGAAACCATGATTGATGAAGACCTTGAGAACCTCTCCCCCTCTGTGATGGAGTTCCCGACGTTCAAATCCAGTGATTGGTCATTGTAAACAACCCACCATCTTGCCACTAACATCTTGATGTCCTCCCTATCCATGTTAACTTCCTTTCCTGTATACCTCCATGGCTTTGATCCCTATTTTTGGGAAGAAAAAAATTAAGATCATTTACTTATTGCTACCTTATTAACCAATTACTTAAATGTTTAGTACTAGTTAGGATAGTGGAAAAGTACTTACAGCAGCACAGTAGTGCACCACCTTAACTTTCCCAAGCTCAACGTTCTCCGGGTGGCGCCACAACATAGCTAGAACAAGGTTGTATGCTAGAGGAATTGGCTTGTACACTTTTTCGAAGAACATATTTAAGAAATCCTGAAAAAATCATAAATAAAATAAAGAACATCAGATTAAACAACAGGTTATAGATTAAGAAAGCTCTTATATATTATATGATAAAACTGCACATATGTGATCAAGCTAACTTGTTGCACTCACTTGTTCAGCAAAAGGAGTTGGTTTCGTGATCTGAAGAGTTTGGAGAAGGTTTTTATATGTCAAATGATTTGGCTCGAACACAAACATTCCTGCGTTGAAGTACAGAGGAGGAGGTGAGCCCATCTCTGCAGGCCATTTGACCTTATTGGGACACTGCTGGCAATATCCGACCGAGTATTGCCTAGAATGGCTCCATGTCTTCTCACAGAAGCAATCCATCACTGCATAGAAGTAGCCGTCCGGCGTGTCAAACAGGTGATCTATGTTCCCGAACACTTGTATATCAGCATCCAGGTATATCATCTTACTATATTCCTCGAACTTCATACACATATACACAGCACATTTACACGTTAATACAAAACAATTGTAGATTGTTATTGCATACTATATGTCCTTTGTATATAACTGTGATCACCTTTAAAACGTTGTGTACAACTACCTAAACTTTAAAAGAAATTGCATATAACTTTTTTTCAGCAGAAAATGATAAAAATGCCTTTAACCTCCTTAATACTTATAATCGCCAAAAACATTTTGATTAGATGTAGAAAACGGTTGAATGGATGTAAAAAGACTTCTCCAAATATGATACAAAGTGAAAATTTGCATTTTTTTAAAATTAGGGTCGAGGATATTTTCATCATTTTAGGCTAAAAAGAGATGTACATAATTTTTTAAAATTTAGGTTACTGTATATAAAAATTCAAAGTTGAGACAATTATGTACAAAATATATATAATATGAATAGCTGTATGTAATAAACCCTAACAATTATATGACTAGGATCACTACTTACATTCCATATACGAAGTTTGGAGTAGTTGATGACATAATAGGCCATAGCAAACTGAACTTGGTTCTCCGGGGGATAAATAGGAACAATCTCACGGACAATACACCCCTGGGACCTTAAGATTTGTCGGTGTTCCTCCGGGACATCAGGCAATATTGCAACCACAAGAGGGTAAGCACTATTGACCTTACGAAGACCCTTAACCAGCCCAACCACGCCCTTCACATAGTCCCCATTTCCTGCAAGAAACGTCACGTAGGCCCTCTTGGAATAGCCCGTGTTGTTACATGAAGTTGAAACCTTGCCTTGAAAGATGTCTACTGGCACTCCCGGAGCCATTGATGAATGCTTAGAATGAAGTTGTTGTAGGTGATGACAGGTTTTGAGAGCTGAGGGTTAAGGCAAGCAAACCAGCAAACACTTCTGATGCCACCTTACTAACCTTTGTTCCTGAGTCCTATAATAGGACACTCTAAGGTCCTTATATAGACATGAAATGTGATGCAAATGCAACCCAAATGCAGTTTCTTCCTCATTTCCAATTTGGGTCACTTTCATGTTCTGTGAAATTGAATGAACATGGATTGTCGTAGAATCTACGGTCGAGATTAATGGTTTGATTGAGGAGGTCTTAGTCAATTTGGAGGGTTATTATTTTCCACACTCTCTCTACCAATCACCATAGAGCTTGTGAAAGTGAATGATATAATAAATAGCTCTAACATCACATGGAGGAATGGAAGTCATTTTCTGATTTAGCTTCATGGAGAAGGAAAAAAAAACATAAGATTGCTTGAAACTGAAATTAATGATTTGGTCAGTTTTCTTTTTCTAGCAGCTATAATGTAGTTGAAGAATTAAGATAGAATGTAGTTTAATAAGCAAATATTGTATCACTATCAACAACAGGCTTTTAGAGATAAAATGTCATTATTGTTATAACATAATGACCCACTATCTATTGATTGGCTCAAGAAAAGAAGATTAACTCTTTGGTTTAATTGTCATGTCTTCATTAATTGTACATACATGAATGTGTATTTGTATTAGTAATATTATATTATATAAAAGTTTGCTTTCTTCTTTATAAATAGGCAACATATGTATTCATTGAAACACTGTGAATATACATGAGTGTATTCTCCAAACTTGTGTTTCCTTTCTCATGCAAACCGTATGTTAATAGTACTTAGTCCTGTTTTATATTACAGCAATTATAGCATTTTGATTTACGTTAGGTGTTTATTTTCTGTCATCTAAATCAGAGGTAAGTGTATAAGAAAATTGTTGTAATACTTCATTCTGAAAATTTTCTTAAATATATATTACTCAAGAGTTCGAAGATTTCTTGTTTTAACAGTTTTTCTTCGCAGAATATTCGTACTCGAGGCATAAATTTAAGCGTAGAAAATACAAGCTTGTCTTGAGGTAAGATTTCAATCCCACCAGAAAGCTATTTTGAAAAGGGTTAATTGCAAATACGGACCGTGATGATTTGTCCATAAACACATACATATTTTGAATTACCACTCACATACAAAAGATAATTTTGATATCAATTTTGATTAATTACTCATGAACACATAATACACTTTGAATTCTCACTAATCGATGGTTACCTTTGTGAATATTCTCACGGGCATATGTTTACCCTCAGTGATTCATAAATAATCATCTGTGGTAAACATTTGTTAATGAGAATTCAAAACACATTCATATATTCATGAACAAGTCATCAAAATAAACATTTGCAATTAACCCTTCTAAATATATAACCGACAAAATATGAAACACACGTGTTTCCTATTTTGAAGTACCAACCTATAACAATAATTGTCTCTTAACAGTAATAGCAAGATGATACATGTGCGTTAGGGACAGTAATTTGATATGAACAGGATTCTTGTCTCCTGAATAAACCCTACACTTGCATTGTGCACACTCATAATTGTTGATCTTTGATGGAGACCTATACGTATAAATGCATTATAGCAACATATCATTGAGTTTACAGTAATGTTCGAGAGCACAAACTCAACATCAACCTATAGGGGTGAAGAAGTAGGACATACCGACATACCATACCACACCCCTTGCATGTGCTCCAATCACCTCTAGGGTTCATTCTGGCCACTAATTTTTCTTTTATTCAAGTGGGGTTGAATTTAATTGTGGGGTTAACCTACTTCCAACCATATATGATGACACTAGTCGCCAAAATTAATCTTATTAGAGTTTGAGACAAGGAGAGAGTTGTTGATATTTTTGACGTACAACTTTTATTTTGTCCTTTTGATGTGTTATTCCAGTTTGATTAGTTATAAAAAAATTTGATTGAATTTGTTATAATAAAACATGAGCCAAATTCAAGATTAAAGTTTGAGTTCGTTTAAAAAAGATCCGAGCTAAATTTGAGATTAAAGTTTGAGTTCGTTTAACAGATCAGAGTTAATGGATGCATCAAATCGTGACAAATGGTTTTTAATTGTATTTGAACATAAACCATATTTGTTATCGAGCTAACTAGAATTTAACAATATAAGTTGGTTGAATCCTTTCAGGCCGAACTTCAGCCGTATTTTGAACCTAGTCAAATTTTAATAAATTTAGGTTTAATGCATGTTATATACACCCTTAGGTACAATATACTTTTATTACTAGGGGCAAATGGTGAAAACCGGAAACAGTCTTCAATTGAACATCACATCACTGAAGATGCCGTTAGTGTAGTTTTCTGGACTTGGTCAACCCCAACAAACAAATTAAAACGATATTCATTCAATACAGCTAATATCGAGTTAAAGATCCTAGTGCCGACATGCCACAAGCTCAAATTTAACGAGAAAAAATGTGTCTTAAAAAAATAGGAATACAAACAAATCTTATGTGCAAGACCAAGTTGGCTATCCATTACAATTTAACCTGAAAGAGATCCTAAATGGATTTGAGACATAATCACAAATTCTATGGTTCACAGAAAATTCAGGTTAATACCGAAAAGATATTCCCTCATGCAACCAAAACAGCCGGTCCACAAAATGACTCATCATGCCTGTAAAAACCAAGACGATAATGAGAACGTTGAATAAATTTGTAAACAACATTATAAAACTACTACTTACTATCATATGATGATTAGTTGAGTTTCATCTGTCTTAATGGCATACTTGATTTGAAACTCTTGGTTTGTTTGGGTAACAAAATAAATGTTGTGCTACTTCAAAACATATGCATTTCAAATGAAAACTACTCTCCTTTTTTACATTGGAATTACAATTGAAATTCAATAAAAAAAAATTGATACAATTGAAATTCAATATTTCAAATGCTATATCTGGAATTATGAATTTGAAATGAGATCCAAGAATATTAAGTGTTCTAAAAATTGGCAAAACTCCCTAAGAACTCGGGAGTTCTCGACGGACGTGAAATCCTCGGAGTTCTCCATGGGGCTTCACTATCAAGTCCGCTAAGTGAAAATTTCTCAAAAACTTGATCAAGCTCGTTGAGTTTTGGACGACCCCATGTTTTAGAACTTTGATAAGATCTAATAAAAATAGTTGATAAATTACAAAATTTTAAGAAATGATTGAGGAAATTATGTGATATTCTATTTTTGCCTTCAATATGTATTATATATAGACATAATATACATATATTAATATTTTAATATAAACCGCGTTTTGCCGATATCTCCCCGAGGTCTTCCCCAAGTGGAGGTTCAATTAACCTTTTTAAGTTAATTATCTATGAATTACCAATAACACCATTTATGTAAACAAGTCCTAATCACTTGATGGGTTAGCACATGTGACAGATGGGCATGTGCTGTGTGGGGGAACTCAACCACTAATTCTGCTAATGTATCATTCCAAATGCTATATATAGAATTATGAATTTAAAATCAATTCCAAGAATATGGAAACGCTACGTAATTTGTAGGTATGAAAATTAGTGTGCCTAAAACTTTTTAAGTTGACTATGTATGAATTACTAATAACAGCATTTATATGAATCCATTCAAGTCACTTAATGGGTTAGCACATAAAAGGACACATGGCCATGCGGGGGTGTGGTACCCAAGCACTAACACCACTAATCTCTCTTTTTCTTTTTCTTTTTTGAAAAACACCATTAATCTTTCGTTTCTACTAAAAGGACAAAAAGGTCATGGGACGTAGGTTGTACTAGTTAAAAATTAAGCAAACAGAATGAATTTGTTCCTATAATCTCAATTAAATTGCTGGGAGAAGGTTAAACCACTTGCCTTGTTGGCGATGTTGTTGGAGAGCCAATCCAACCCTTCGTAAAGCCCCTCTCCGGAGGTTGCACAGGTGCTCTGGATGTACCTGAAAGGGCCGTGAAGCATTATTATAGACCAGTTAATGATGACTGGGAATGTACATAAAGTTATGGCGGAGCAGTTCAATCAAAACAGTTTACCAGTGGCGCTGTCTGAGAGAGTGGAGACCGAGCTTATCAGTGATCTCAGCAGCGTTCATTGCATTAGGAAGATCTTGCTTGTTAGCAAATACAAGCAACACTGCATCGCGCAGCTCATCCTGAGAAAAGAATTAGCATTAGCATTACCTCTCAGTTTTTAGTTCTTTCTTCACTTACATTCATGTTAGGGTTACAAAAAGCCAAGGGAAAAAAATCCCAGATGCTTTCTTACAATTGTACCTAGTAATAGCTAAAAGAATTACGATTTAACTGTATCTGGTACAATTGTCATTATGAGAATTTTACACGCTTCATCTTCATATACCACATGTTAGCGTACTACTGGTAATATCATTTTTATAGTTCTATTACAGTTACCAAATTATAGCAGGACACAGATTCTAGTAGATGACTATCATGTAATGAGACATTCTTATTTTAGGCCAGAACAGGTAGAAAGTCAAATCTGAACAGTAATCAACAACATACCTCATTTAACATCCGGTGTAACTCATCTCTTGCCTCTACAACTCGGTCTCGGTCATTGCTGTCCACCACGAATATGAGGCCTTGAGTGTTCTGGAAGTAGTGCCTCCACAATGGACGGATCTGTATATAACAAGCAAATTATTGATCACCTAACCTAAAAATATTAAAACAAAATTGACCAAACCCATAAATGCTAAAAGCTCAGACCTAGAGAAATTATGCTTCCTACGTATGGTGCCTAGCTAAGAAACGGCTTAATCCAGACACCTGATTGGTTAGGCATAGGATAGGAGCCGTCAGATTGCTAGGTTTTCAAGAAGGAAACCAGACCAAGCCTAGCCAAGTCTACAAGGCTCTGGTATATTGGGTCATCAGACCAAATGACCAATAACTAGACTCTCCCATCTATTGGGAAATGGATCACATACTTGTCTCCAAAATTCTCCTACATTTGAGAGCCATACAAGAAAGAGAACTGAGCAAGGGGAACTTCCCCCGTTCCAAATAAGTAGGGTCTCGAACGTTATCTAGACGTCCAACGTATAACTCTTACGACCTTATGTTCGACCATCAATTTCCCATGCAATAACACTAAGATAATGACAAATAAAGAGACAGAAATAGCAAATAGTTCTCACCTTATCCTGACCTCCGACATCCCAGACAGTGAAGCTGATGTTCTTATATTCCACAGTCTCCACATTGAACCCTATCAGTAAATTCAAGTTAAACCAAAGGAGACATGATTGAACTTTTCATCCATAAATACATTCTACTATTAATATGAGTCGATGTGGCAGAATCTAAGATATATAAAAGGCTTTGCATGAAACAATTTTTAAACACAACAATACCATGGAAATTGCAAACAAATAGTAACTCATGATAATTCACTCATTCAAGCAAGTACTTACCAATGGTAGGAATTGTTGTGACGATCTCTCCAAGCTTAAGCTTGTACAAGATGGTAGTCTTACCAGCAGCATCAAGACCAACCATCAGAATTCTCATCTCTTTCTTGGCAAAAAGCCGACTGAACAGCTTCGTGAATGTCAGCCCCATTTTCCTTTCTGGTTGTGGATCCCTGCACATACAAACACCAATTTACATACAAGAAATAACAGAAATGAAATTATAAGAATAAGAAAGGAAAATGGCTGCATACAATGCCAAATATCTCAAGAATACAAATCGGTCTACTCAAACTGGATTTGTCTATTAATGTACTCAAGCCAAACAGATCTGTAAGTTGAGCCCACATGGCACCTAAAAGATCATTCTATGGCTTGCTAGAAGCTCTCATTATTGAACTAGATTAAGATCTAACGAGAAGTGCATGCATATTACATGGATTCCACACACAATCCAACAATGAAAAAGGATCCAAACAAATTCACCAAGCAAGTCTCATATCAGACCAGAAACAGAACCACGCCTGCAGACCTAAGTCATAACACACAAAACCGTAATTCGAGGCAAAAAACAACAGGAGAACCATGAATTCCACACATCTTGATGAAACAGATTCCAGAGAAACTCTAGAATTGATAAACAGAAGGGCAATGTAAATGTGTGAATGAGCTAGAAGCCTAGAACAACTATCAAGACTAGATCAGGAAAAGATCTATGGAATCTGGAGCTCAAGATTTACGTCGTAAGAAGCTCATTATTGAACTAGTTTAGGATCAAACAAGAATTGCATGCATTTTACATAGATTCCACACATGATCAAACAATTCAAAATGATTCAAACGAATTCACCAAGCAATCTCTCAGATCAGACCAAAAACAGCACCACAACTAACAGACCTAAGCTACACCATACAAACACATCAACAAAACCCTAACTCGAGGAAAAATGAGAAGAGAACAGCGAATTCCACACAGCTACGCAAATCGCATTCCATAGAAAATCTAAATTGATCGACCGAAGCACACAGAACTCGATTTAACAGAAGAACATCTTAAATGTTCGAATCAGGCTACAACGACGATCAAGACCAAACCGAGCAAAGATTTACGGAGTCCAGAGCTCGAGATTTACCTCGTAAGAAGCTCAATATTGAACTAGAGTAGGATCTAACCAGAGTTGCATGCATTTTACACAGATTCCACACATGATCCAAGACCTAGAAAGGATTCAAACGAACCGCGAATCTCACGCAGCTCGACGAATTGCATACCATACAAACACCAAATCGATCTCAAATTAACAGGAGAAGATCATAAATGTACAGAATCGGGCCACAACAACGATCAGGACTAGATCGAGAACAGATCTATGGAGTTCGGAGCTCGAGACTTACCTTTGATCGAGAGAGAGCTTCGCGATGGAGGAACCGAGAGAGCACCAGAGCCGTTCAGAGCAACGCGTGGTATTATTATGGCAGCGAACAGAATTAATATTGAAGGAGAGAGCCAACGGTACAATGTGACCCCAGAGGTTCGGTATAATAACGATAGTACCCCTGTACGGATGAGTGGTCACACCCAATCGGTTGTCGCCACGTCACCAAAAGCTTGCCGCTGTGAAACGCGGTCGTAGACTGGTCGTTGTCAACTGTTGGTTAAATTGAAATTTGAAGCATCTGTGTTTCTTAATCTTTTTATGTTTTTTTTTTATACATTTTTTAGGTGTAAGATTTTTTTGTCTTATACCTAAATATATATATATTTTTATTTAATGGTATTGTCTTGTAGAATCTTATAAGCTATAAGAGCATATAAAAAAATGATAAAATGATCAAAATATGATGAAGAGCCCGATTTTGTGTGTTTTGGACTAGTTCAAATTAAACCGTTCGTTATAGTAAAACTATCGATGAACTAACCTGTCTTTCTGAAAAGTAACGGTGTTCTTAGGTTGTCAGCAAAAACCAACGGTAAACAAATTTTCCGTCTGCAAACTGACGGAAACCATTAGTTTTTAATGAAATGACCATACCCCCCCGATTTAAGGGTAAGGTTTTAGGGTTTGTTTCGGGGGAGATGGTAGTGTAGGGATCATATTTAGGAAGAGGGTAGTGTAGGGTTCATTATTTAGGGTTTGAATAGTTTAGGGTTTACTTTCAGAGAGGGGTATTTTAGGGA
>JAYMSW010004007.1:0-11475 GCA_036897725.1 Erodium texanum
CATAATCATTGTTATACTACTCTATTTTTACAGTTGAAACTTGATCACCACTAATATCACCAATTTCTAGAGAGAGATCGGCTTCTTCTTTAGTAAGAGAACTGGTCCCGTAAGCTTCAATTTGTGTTTTCTCAGGTTTTCTGGTTTTTATACATTGTATGCCAAAAATTACCAAAATACCCTTTAGTGTGTAATTCGAATTGTGCGCAAAGTGATCACAGTTGAACGACGTAACTGAATTATACCTGCTAGATCTAATAAATAGATAACTTGAATTAATTCTCTAATTCGGGTCAAGCATGTTTCTAATAATCTCTCCTCCTATTTCGGTAGTACGAATAAATGTTTTTTCTTTAGTCGGTTGCAGCAGTAATTTGCTCATGTCCATAGGTTTGATGTCCTCTCTGTTTAATAATTAGACAACCTGAAACATTATCATTGATCAAAAAGCAGTCAACTACTTGCCAGATTCCGCGCGTACTTAACATTCGCTTCGGAATCTGATTCCAATCGGAATATCAAAGCCACTAATCGGTTGCCACGTGACCAAATTCCCCGCGTATTAACGGCTATTATACAAGCCAGTGAGAATTCACAGGCAAGAATCTCCTGATATTTTTCAACGAAACGGAAGCTCCGGTCGGCAAACAAAAAAACGCAGCTTTTTTGTTTGTTACGTCGGCGCGCGAACCACACCACCACATGGGCACATGATACACTTCCTCAACAAACTCCCACCAATCCTCCTCCATTTCCTGCTACTTTGCGCCCTAATTGCCTTTCGTGCGCCGGTTGCGCACTGCCCTAACCTGCGCACCTCCTCTACTACCTCTCCCAATCAGACCTCCCTCCCCGACACCGTCAGCCCCAACAACACTATCGGCGTCGTTAACGATAACGTCTTTGATACCACCAAAGGCGTTGAGATCTTGGAGCTCGCTGCCATGTCCAAGGCTAGAGTTTACGCCGATGTCAATGTTCTTCGCCCCAAAGAGTATTGGGATTACGAGTCTCTCGCTCTTCAGTGGGGGTAAAATGATCCTTAAACCCTCAATTTCCGTATTTTCAGTTGGTTCTGATTCCGTGATTGAACCTTCTTTTTGGTTTGTAGCTGGGTAAATTTCTATGGAAATGTTAGTTTTGAAATAGTGAGATGCCAAGATTTTCTTTCAATTAAGCATAAGGAGTTCTGGAAACTAATTTAACTGTTTCAATTTTCGAGTTATTCGTCTGTTAGATGAACCAATGTGCAAGCTTTAGATAATGCACAAGGTTGATTGAATCTCTGATTGATGTAAGTGTTTGGCTCCAGTAGATTAAATTTAAATCTCTTCTGAGTCATCAGTACAGTACTATGCTCCCATGTGGTCGGAATGATATGCTTGAGTGTTCTGTTTCTGCTAATCTTGTTGGTGTTACAAACTTTGTTACTTAATTCACATTGATTGTGAAGCGCTTTATACTGTTCCTAATTTCTCATTGAATTGTGACATGTACAAGAAAGGAATTATGACGAGTGAGCATTTTTATTTAGGCTTGACATTTTGAGCTTGGTTGTTGGTTTTTGTGTATATTTAGCCTTGTTCTCTGTTTTCCTTTTAGTGATCAAGATGATTATGAAGTTGTTCGGAAGGTTGGAAGGGGGAAGTACAGCGAGGTTTTTGAGGGCATAAACGTAAACACCAGTGAACGGTGCATAATCAAGATTCTCAAGCCTGTTAAGAAGAAGAAAGTAAGTTTCATTTCTCTTTGCTTTTGATGGTTGGTTATGAGTACCAGTCATCAGAGAGCAAGAATATATTTTGTTGCTCTTACCTGTATATGTTTGTAAGCACTAACAGTAACTAGTTATGAGGCCTAATGTGCAAAGTAGAGTTTTCATGCTTTATAGTTTCGTATGATGTGCTATTTTGTTCCTTTTATATCGTTCACTTGGATTACTTTGTATGTTATTAATGTAATGCCTATTGGGTGAGTTTGATCTTCTTTTCATTATCCTTGTGCAGATAAAAAGAGAAATAAAAATACTCCAGAACCTTTGTGGTGGCCCGAATGTTGTTAAGCTTCTGGATATTGTCAGAGATCAGCATTCTAAAACCCCTAGCTTGATATTTGAGTACGTAAACAGTACGGATTTCAAAATCTTGTACCCCACATTGACTGACTATGACATACGGTACTACATATATGAGCTTCTCAAGGTACTTCAGGCTTTTGGATCACAAGGTTTTGTGTTCCCTTCTCCTCCCTTTTCAACTTGCATTTTGAGCTTTTGATTTTGAGGTGCTCTATTTCTTATAAGGGGCTTTCTAACCTAGTATGGTGTAAGTAGATGACTTAAGGTGCCTCCCTTATAAGAATAATTTGTCAAAATCAATCTTGAGTGCTCAAGTGGTGCAGGTTCTAATGCAAGATATTGACAGGTTTTCAGTGACTTGTGAGGAGCCATGCTTAATTGTAACAAAGGTGTTTGAATCAGTGTCCTCTTGTGAAAAAAAAAAACACATTTTGCCTTCAAATTCTTTTTTTTTTTCCAAACATTAGATTTTAAAGGAAATTCGTTACTCCTGTGGTTGTCACTGAACATAATTTCATAATTATCTTTTCCATGAAATATGAGTAAATTACCGGGTGATCTGCAGTTATATTATGAAGATAAGTGCCGTAGTGTTGACAAAAGA
The DNA here is from genome assembly GCA_036897725.1 of Erodium texanum. Classification (NCBI taxonomy): domain Eukaryota; kingdom Viridiplantae; phylum Streptophyta; class Magnoliopsida; order Geraniales; family Geraniaceae; genus Erodium; species Erodium texanum. The sequence continues at coordinate 2,682 of JAYMSW010004007.1, forward strand.
ACCTGCAGATTTTTGAGTGTTAGAGAGCACTATCCCAATGATTTTTTAAACACTACTTTTCTTGTTAAAGGGATTAAATAATTTTTGCATTGCAGGCATTAGATTATTGTCATTCACAAGGAATAATGCATAGAGATGTCAAGCCTCATAATGTTATGATAGATCATGAGCTGCGAAAACTCCGCTTGATAGACTGGGGTCTCGCTGAGTTTTACCATCCTGGCAAGGAATATAATGTTCGTGTGGCTTCAAGGTAATTTTCAGAATTGTCTTACATCATTTTGCTAACTTATATTCTCTATGTCATACTTTTGTGATCAATTTTTGAAATAGTAAGATGAAGAAAAAACTTTTATATTGTTGCATGTGGTTCCAATATCCTAACTAAAATCAGACAGCTCCAGAGGGGCAGGTTTGCCCCATCCCTTTGAGCTTATATGCCCAAGTTGCTTATTCCTTGAACTACTGGATCATCAAACTCTTGGCCACCTAAATACCATCATGCCTGAAGGTAAAAAAATGACTGGAATTTTGTAACAATGCGGCCATGAAGAAATGCATTCTGCATCCATATTTCAGTTTGTTGTCTGTGACTTGCATATGAAACTTCAGTTATCATACATAACATTTATCTCAGCCCTAAGAGGTTTGGAAGAGTTCAAGCTCAAAGGCTTGTCAAAATTTTGGGGCATCCTAACTTTAAGCAAATGAACAGATTTTTTATGTCTGTCAAGAGTTAACTAGCTATTCACAAAAGAATAATGATGATAAAAGTTAAATGGGGCTAAGTTCAGACGGGGAACATTTCCATCCATCCGTAGCTCACGCATCAAACATCAATAAGCCCGGGTACTCCTAAATTAGTCCACAAGAGTATACTATGAAACTGTGAATGATAATTTGTGCTATCAGCTTTGTCAAATTACATCCAACCAGATTCAGTATCATATACTCTTTGGCATTCAATGGCCATGTTCCAATCTAAAGAGTGTATAACTTATGAAATGGGAAAAATGCTTCTTTTTTTTATTTGGTTGGCCATAATGGTGAATTTCCTCTGGTTTTTAGTTTGAAATTGTGTCATAATGTTTCAGGGCCTTCAGTTTGTCAAATTGTTTTGTCAGAAATACTAAATGTTCTTTACTTGTTGATCAGATACTTCAAGGGACCCGAACTTCTAGTGGATTTGCAAGACTACGACTACTCTCTGGACATGTGGAGCCTTGGCTGCATGTTTGCTGGAATGGTGAGAAATGTTACTAGATCCTTTTTGCTATCCTTTCTTGTTTTTTAAGGGGGTTGATTGTATCTCATTTGATTAATGTATATGTGCAGATATTTCGCAAGGAACCCTTCTTCTATGGTCATGACAACCATGATCAGCTTGTCAAAATTGCCAAGGTCATATCAGTAGTCAGATATTGGAGAAGTATTCTCAATTTATCATGATTTCCAGCATAGTATGATGAAACTCACTTCAACAAACACATTATAGACTACTATAATTATCACTAGTCAAGCATTGTAGTAGAATGGTGATATAGAGAAATAAGCTGCAGCCACCCAGCATGCATGCTCATGTGTAGACTCCTGAGGTTACATAAATTCTGAAGTTTAGTTGGTTTAAATTTCAGGTTCTTGGCACCGATGAATTAAACACATATCTGAAAAAATACCGGTTGGAGCTTGATCCTCAACTTGACTCTCTTGTTGGAAGGTATCTTAAACAATAATGCTTCTCCAATGTACAATTGACTTTTCACTAAAAAGGTTTTGTTGATGGGAATGCATCACTCGCATCCGGCTAATATCATAAAAGCCCCTGCACATGGACATGATATAAGCAATGTTCAACTGCTACTGATCTGTTGTTTTATCCTTCTGCAGGCACAGCAGAAAGCCCTGGTTCAGATTTATAAATTCAGACAATCAGCATTTGGTTTCTCCGGAGGTTGTTTATCTTTCATTTCTTAAAAATATACCGAGAGTGGATTTTGTAGCTTATTCCTTGGCAAACAAATGATACAGCTAGTAATTGACTCTGATGTGCAGGCCATTGATTTTCTTGATAGACTCCTTCGATATGATCATCAGGACAGACTAACTGCAAGAGAAGCTATGGTAATCTTGTTATTCACTAAAATTTCATACAAGAAATGGTGATCAGCAGTGAATAGGGATTATTAAACAACCACAGATGATTAGGTGGTTAGCCTATTTATCAATAATCTTACAAAAGCTGTTTGAGTTAGTTTGCGCTGTAGTCGAACCATTTCATAGAAATAGTTGATGTTGGACTAAGTAATAGATGTGTATTACACTTTGTAGGGCATGTAACCCTCTCTCTCTCTCATAAATGAAATAAACAGTTTTGATAGATTAAATATATAATAATTGCAGATCTTGATCTCGTGTTTTTGTTGCAGGCTCATCCATACTTTTCTCAAGTGCGGGCTGCAGAAAACAGCAGGATGAGACCGCAATAGCCCTGTTGTGGTGGAGTCTGTATATGATCAGATTCCATCTTCTTTGGAACTGTACGATGAGCATTAAAATTGAGATCATTTGGCTTGACTTGTTGGCTTTCTTTTAGCTGTCTGCAGCTTTGATCACATATGAATTTCCTGATATATTTTGTTCTCGATTGATGTCTCTACTTGTTTGCGTACTGTATAGACTTGCAATAAAAGAAGGGAGGGAGCAATTTCTTGTTTGTGTACTGTATATTTGGGTACCAAATGATGTTATGAATGATCCATAAGTTCCCTTTTTTATGTTCTGAAAACAAGTTAAATAAGCTCATAACTTGGAGACACCATTTCATACTAACTCTATCCATATTTCACATTAATCAAAATCAATTACTTGTAAACAAAACCATTTTTATAAGGTAAGGTTAACAGAGTTAGTCATTTTTAATGGAAGTCGTTGTTTTTTGTAGGTTTATGAAAGGTAGAGGGGTGTCTCTGTCTTGAAAAAGTCATTTTGGATGAGTTCGTGTAAATGAAAGGTACAAGTCAATATGTAATAATAGTTACCCCTTAAAAAAATGAGACGGATGTTTAGCCCGAATCCCTATGAATCTTATAGTTTAAATTCGAATTTTAACTTTGTATGTACAAAAAAACGAATTCAAATATATTCCTTTAGTTTTCTAATATTCATAAAAATTTAAATAAAATCGAAAATTTACATATAAATTTGGGAAAACTGCAAAGAAGGTCCCTTTAGTTACACGGTTTTGCAAAGAAGGACCCTCATCTTCAAAGTGGGGCAAGGAAGGTCCGTCAACTAACTATAACTTGCAACGTTAGAGGATTTGAATGGAATCTGTTAATTTTTTACTACATGCTTGGCGCGTGACCAAGACTAACTTAAACATCTCAAATTTACCCTCCTTCTCTCCCAACTCTCTCAATCAATTCATGAAGGTATTTCTCTCACAGTCGGGCTCTCAGGATTAAGGAACCGTGAAAGCAACATCTCAAGTAAAATCGCGCGTCCTCAAAGGTCAGGTTGCTGGTCCAGGTATGTTTCGCGAGTTCGATTTGGGCTTTGAGGGTTCACGGTGGTTCGGTTTCGCGAGTTTGATTTGGGAATTTAGGGTTCACGGTGAACCCTAAAATCAATTTCGTATTCGTATGAAATTGATCATGTTCTTTCTTGTTGTTGGTTTTGTTTGCAGATTATGAACAATCTATTTGGGATTTCAAGGTTACAGATTCGACGACAACAAGTAGATGGTTCATTCTTTTCTTTTTACTATGAAATTTCTCGTGTTGCCATTTTCTTCTTCAGCACCTATCTTTGTGCATACTGAGGTATCAGTAAATTAGGATACCTTTTTTTTTTACCTGGAGTGTGTATAATATACCATAAATTTATCTCCTTTTAATGCAAAACTTTATTTCTACACTGTTTGAGGATATGAGATTTGACCAAGTCCTCTCTTCTCCGCATTATAGTAGTAGGGATGATGACAACAAGAAGAATAAGAAACATAAATTCTACTCTCATGCCATGTATAGTTTAGCTATACTTTAGTTCAAATTCAAGCTTTGGTTCCAATGATTTGGGTGTTTATGGTTCATAATTTGTGATCATTCTCACATGCAACTGTTTCATATTGTCAATTATGAAGGGATGTTAACAGTAATGATAGGCAACTAATCTTCTTTGTGTTAGTTTTCTTACTGTGGTTTTGGATGATTTATTGTGAAGGATGCAAGAGACCAAGTTAATGGATTGGTCTAATGTGACTGTGGGGTAGCTGCTCCAGTTCGAACGTCGTTCTCAAAAGATAACCCTAGTAGAAGATTTCTCGGATGTGGAAAATACAATGTAAGTGTATGATATTGTTTAATATATTTAGATTATGCCCATTTATGGTTATCATGCAAGATAGTAAGTTGAGTTGTGCTGAGTAATATTCGTAGCAATTATAATGTATTAACCTTTTTGAACAGAAATTCCACAAATGCAAATTCTTCGAGTGGATTGATCCTGAAGTATGTACTTATGGGAGAAGAGAGTTTCCTCAATTATTTGAAAAAATCAAACGTTTAGAAGATGCGCTAGGAAATGAAGAAAGACAAATGAAGTGTTGTAGGTTGAGTTGGCAAAAACACAAATGAAGAACAATTTAGACGAGGGTATGAAAGTGGAGGCATGGACTATTAATTGGAATTTGATGATTTTGGTGATATTTTTGGGTTATGTAATATACAAATATCTGAGTAGTACCTATGTAATGAGAGAGAACAAGTTGTACCTCCCCTTGAATATAATATCGTACATTGAAGGAGTTTTAGTTATTTGTTTTTGATAATGAAATTGGCCAAACGTTGAAGGATGAAGCATGAAGATGATATAAGTGTTTAGGAATGGAACAAAACATATACATACGACATTAAAATTATTGAAATTAAAGTTACTGAAAACAACATCACTGTTAACAAAATTACTTTAAAGATTGAAGTCACATGCTGGATGGTTATCACATGCATAAGGCAAAGAAACATTCAACATGTGACTCAACAGTCTCCAACATCCATACATTTACAGCTCTTACTAAGTTTCCTCAAAAAAGATTCGGACTATCCAAAAACAAAACTGTAAGTTATGACATGTGATTCAACAATCTCCAACATCTAATCTTCAGGCTGTGTGTTACTAGCTCGTAGAGGCTCCAAATGTTGTGTTTCCCCAGATGGCTGGGCGCGGGGTCCCACTTCAATACTTCCTCTCCGAATTGATCTTTTAGCTCTTGGTACTACTGTATCTTCACTCAAGCAAGACTGTAGAGCAAGAAATAACAAAAGGTAGTAAACAAAATATTATTATTTGAACTAGCAACTTTACATTATGATTTTAGCACAATAATACCTTCTGATTTTTGTAGGACTGTCATTCTGCCTGAGCTATTCCTTGAGTTGGTTTTGGAGATAATTGCGTAGTGACCTGTTTTTAAAAATAAGGTAGTTAGATCATTAAAATATAAACAATGTAACAATAAAGTAGTACATCATACCTGAATCTCAACTCCATATTTCAACATTTTCTTCCTAATCATGTCTTGACCTTCTTGACATTTTCTTTTCTGTAATTGAGTTATGGCAGTTGTCTTGTTTCTGTCCATATGGATTATCTCTTCTGTCGTGCAAGTATTTGTTTCATCAGTTGCCCCTTTCTTTTTCATCTATCTCTGTATTCAACATTTTGTATTTCTCCAATTTTCCCTCTTTTTCTCAATAGCAAGTGCCCCTTCTTCATCAGTACCACTCATACCATATATTGTTCCTTTACCAGCGGATGGTTTACTTGAAGAACTTACATGCTTCCTTTTCGCACTCTTCTGGGGCACAACATTACCAACAGTTTCATCACGATAAATGATATCATCATCATCACCATTCGAACCATAATCTTTGGTTGAACAAGTCCTCATGTTATGTCCTACATTCCAACATTTATTACAACTAAGTTGGGAGTTCATCTTAGGCAACTTATGATCATTATGCATTGGTCTCCGTTCAGCCCACGCGTGGACGACTAGGTGCTTTACGAACTTTGGGAGGCAATATAGTTGGTTGTGTGTCAGGCAAAACACTACAGTCCTTAAAACCAACTATAAGGAAAATCTATATTGCATAAATTGCTCTGAATGTGTCTGCATAGGAATAAATATGTACCTGTTCACTGGGTTCCCCCTACCACGCTGAATAGCAGTAGCTCCGTGTTTGCATGGAATGCCTGTCAACTGAAAGTCCATATACGAACAATGACCCTTGCTCAAATCAACTACATAGCTGTCGTCCCTCTCAGCGACCTCATAGATGTTGTTCCCACTTATTAATGCAACACAACTTTGACCTTGAACCATATTGAAGTGCAACTTCTGAACAATTCTTGGGCATAGATGATGTTTGTGGCTTTTCAATTGGTTCTCTTCGGTGTGGAACCATTTCATTAGCTTCTTACGGTGAAACTCCGAGAAACTAATAATTGGCATTGCTCTACCAACGAGGATCCAGACTTTGAAACTCTCACATATGTTAATAGTCTGTGATCCACAACAAGCCCTAGGAGAGTAGTAGGCCTTGCACCAGGTTTTCAGGTCTTTGTCATTGAACCACAAGTATGCATCTTTGTTAATGTTGCCAACTTCGCCATATGCTGCCCAAATAAACTTTTACTAGTTGCAGTCGCACACAACCACAAGAGCTTCTTGCATTCTTCAGACTTGAATTTCTGGAACCAATTTTCGTACATATGTCTCATGCAATGTCATTGTTCAACTTTCTTCTTCTGGCTCTTGAATACTTCAAGTAATCCCTACATATTGCACAACAAATGTAGCAGACAAAGAATCAATCAATCATGAATTCTCGAATATATGCTATGAATTTACAAGATACTTAAGAAATGAAGGTTAATAAGCATACCTTTTGTTTGTCAGATATCAAAACCCAACCTTTTTAATCATGGTTCCCAAAATCTACAAAGAATTGTTGAAGAAACCAAGACCAAGACTCTTTGTTCTCCTGCTCAACAACTACAATAGCAAGCGGGAACATGCCATCATTAGCATCTCTGGCTACGGCAAGCAAAACCTGGCCACCATAATACCCCTTCATGTGGCACCTGTCAAGACCAATGAAAGGCCGACAACCTACCTCAAAGCCTTTGAGTTGTGCTTCATATCTCACATAGATCTGAAAAAACCTAGGGGGGGGTGGGTACACGTACACGTTCATCAACCTGGATCGTGCACATGCTACCAAGGTTACTTGTCATCAACTTTTCTACATACTTGGGTAGCATTGCGTATTGAGCAGCCTCGTCACTACACATCTTTCTTCCTATCTCTATGGCTCGATAAATCTTGGTTGCATTCACATGAATACCTAGTTCTTTCATAATCATGCCCTGAAACACTTCAACATTAATTTTGTCATGGTCTCTAATATAGTCCTGATATCTGCAAAAATATAATTGAAGGATTATAATTATATATGACATATCTAAACAAAACCAAAATAACATAACCCTGAGTTCAAATGTTACCTTATGGCAAGTACACGTGCAGTGACAGACTCGTTCTCAAACTTTGGGGGACAAGAGTGTGTGAGTTTAACAGTCTTGATCTGTAATTGTTCTGAACAATGCGCTTTGCTACACCATACGTAAAAGCAACAACCATCCTCTTTGCAAAACAATCCCAACTTACACTTTTTATTTCGACTGGGTGCAAAGGAGAAACTTTTCTCTCCAGCATACATCCTTATCACCAGTCGAAAGACAATAGCATTTTCAAATACATCTCCAAGTCCTATTTCCACATTTTTCAATTCAGAAGTTGTCTTCCACTCTTTCGGAACTCAGCCCAACTGAACCCTCAATGCTCTAGTCCAATCTTCATATACATCCAGCTCTTCAAAGTCATCTTCAGGCCTTAAATCTCGCCAATCCTCAACGTGTTCTGCATTTCTTTCTTCAGCATCACCACCACCATTTTCTTGTTCAACATCATTTCCATCTTCAATGTGTATATCAACTTCTTCATCTTCCTCATCTACCTTTTCAGGAGGATCCGTATGAAGTTCTTCCTCCTCCATAATAAAATCCATGTTAATCAGTTCTTCTTCAAACATGTCTTTCATACCAATTACAAAGTCATATTTTCCCCTCCATCATTACCCTCCTTCGTACTCTCTATTATCAAATAACAAAATGTTTTATAAGCATAATGGTAAAATATGGAATGCAACAATAAATGAGAAGCTTCTACCATCTACTAATTTGGGGAAAAATTCAATGACTATGAAGCAAATAAAGAAAATGCAATTCTTGCATGTGTGCATGTTTTTATGTGTTTAACATGCTTCTCTCATTGATTGTTAAGTAATAAAAAAAATATTGCAACAAAAAATGTTTCTGCAACAAAAACAAACAAGTGGTTCATGCAATAATAAATGCATGCGTGTGATACATACTTAAAAAATGCATGTGTGCACTCTTCAACATCTACCAATATGTGCTCTCTATGGGTTCTCTGTGTATAGCAATAAATAATGCTTGTGTATAAACTATGTCGGCAATAATGCTTATCACCCTTTGGCTTCTAGTGTTGTCCTCTCATTTTCAAGTTTTTTGGGGAATAAAGTTGGAAACTAGTACCGTCGGCAATAAAGCTAGAATCTAGTGCATCATATTACTGTGCTCTGGTTTCCGTATAATGTTATGCTATAGGGGATAAGGTTTTTAGAAAAGTTTGAAGAACAGACATTTCGTG
>JAYMSW010004008.1:0-11474 GCA_036897725.1 Erodium texanum
GGAAAGGAAGGAAATCTTACTATAAATACTTGAAAGTGTGAGAGTGTCTTGCTAAGGTCCTTGCTCCACTATCAAAGAAAATGAAAATAGGTCCAAAAATGGTGGATTGATTTTCACTGGCTATGTTGCACATAGCAACGCGTATCTATTCTTGGTGTATGACTCGAAAAATCTTGAAATACAAAAGAGCACGATTATGAAATCAAAGAACGCCTCATTTTTCTAACATGTGTTTCCATGCAAGCAAAATGAGGGTGGTTCTGGATCCAAAAGACCTCTAGAACGTATTGAGGAAGATCATGAAGATCTTTCACAAGGGATAGAGGCAAATGACTCTCAACTTACTTCACAACAAGAAGTTGAGGCTGAGGAAGGAGAAGAAGTAGAGCCTAAAAGAAGTAAACGGACAACGACGGAAAAGTCATTTGGTCTAGACTTCTTAGCCTATATGGTAGAGGCAGACCCTCAAACTTACTACCAAACGGTAAGTTCACCAGAAGGCCCTTTGTGGAAAGAGGTTATAAAAGGTCAAATTGATTCCATCTTGCAAAACCATACGTGGGAACTAGTAGATCTCCCTCCGGGAATGAAACCACTTATATCTAGATGAATCTTCAAACGGAAGCTAAAGACAAATGGAACAATTGATAAGTACAAGAGCACACGCCAACACATGCTTGCATGTGTTGCCACAAGGTCTCCTTAATTGAAATGCAATTAAGGTGCCTTGATGATGGTCTTGATTGAGATTTCAAATCTCTTAAGGACAATTTGAATTCAACGCGTTGAATACAATTGATAAGCCATGTCTACCACTCGCGTTCCCTCTCCCCTATAAATACTTATCTTCTTCTAATCTTGAAAATGATGGTCTTGATTGAGATTTGAAATCTCTTAATGACAATTTTAATTTAACGCGTTGAATACAATTGATGAGCCATATCTACCACTCACATTCCCTCTCCCTTATAAATAATTATCTTCTTTTAATCTTGAAAATGATGAGCAAGAGAGAAGAAAAAAAGAAGAAGAATAGAACACTCCAAGAGCCAAAATACTCTCCCAAGCCTTTTCCTCTTTTCGTTTCTGGTGAACTTCTCAAACACAAAGTGTGAGTTCGACTTTGTCGTCATTGTATTCTGGGAGACAGTTGCTCATACGGGACAATAAAAACGTTTTTAAAAAACTGGTTTGCAGGCCTCAACGAAACCACCCTTTCTCTTTCTTTTCCCATAGCCAAATCTGACCTCCCTAACGGAAGACCGGATTCATCCGAGTTCATCTCAATAGGTTAAGTTGTTTTGTTCATTATTGTATTTTTGAATTCCAATGGCTTTATGTATCTTTTTATTTGTATTTAATCTTGGAAACGACCCCCTTTGTCTAACAATAAGCACTATCACATGTCCTATGGATGAGATATATAGTGCATCAAGCCTCATATGGCTTCATTTGATCCTAAACGGGTATCCACCATATTATCTTGATTATGGGCTTTAGCCACATCCCCCTCGACAAATCAAGGACAACTCTCTTTGATAATCTCTTAGTGAAAGGGTCAACAAGATTTCTTTTGGACCTCATATATTCCAAAGAAATCACTCTATTCCCAGGAATTGTTTAACCACTTAGTTAAACATTATAGACATCATTCTTGTGCGGATGGCTCCTAGCATCATAGAAAATTCTCGTAGACACATCAAAATAGTTAAACATTTTCAACACAACGAAACTGACATAAAGGAGATGCCAACTGAGTTTCTTCCCATTTTATCTCCTAAGATGACATCAACTTCTCTTGAGTCCTTCTTATCAAATTTTGATGTCAAAATTTTTTTTTGGCTTTGTTCACGACAACAATATTACTACCAAGAATAAGTAAGTCATCAATATCACCATATCTGTAGATAATCACACAGTATAATCATATCACTTTAGAATACATACTTGAATCAGAATTGATGGCAACATAATCGTTTCTCACAAAGGTGTTGTAACAAATTCATCTTCCCATAAAATTTCTCAAATTTTATCCTTCTTATTCCTTCTAAGTTCATCAACATGAGTATTATAAGTAAAGCTAACAACATGCAAATATCACACAACATAGATTTAAGCATGCATCAAACCAACAATAACTACATCTAAGACTAAAATCTCTATGCAACACTATTAAAGGAATATCAATAACACAACCGTAGGTTTTATATCCAATAATAGTTTTTCTTGTGGTCTAAAATGTTTACTATAACCGAATCACACCCCTATATTTCATCATAAAAGTTCGAACCTTAAAAGCATAACATTTATCATATTGGAACATAATTTTTTTCAAGCATAGAGGAAATTAATTTCTTCGCCCAAGATTTTTTATCTTTAATTTTGGAATCTCAATATCCAAAATCAAACAGATGTCGTGGATATCAAATCAGATTACCAATGCTTAGTTCACATTCTCCAAACAGAGGTCGAACTTCTATCACCACTAGGAATCATCATTCAAGACTGGTGTCACCTGTTGGGATTCTTACCACAAATGTCTATCTCTTTTAGTAGACGATTAAACAATAGAGTAGCCCATTGACTTGATAGAGATGTATGAAACATCTTTTTTTTACCTCTACCTATTTAGGCTCTTGCTGTAGCTGATATTTTGAATTAATAAAACAACAAGGTTTCAAAAAAAAAAAAAAAAAACCATGGACACAAAAGAGATTAATAATTAATTTATGAATCAAATCTTGTAAATATTTTATATAAAGAGTAACCAATAAAAAGCATTGATTCGTTGAAAGTATAACGGATCGTATCTTTGTTGGAGTGGCATGTTTTTTTTTTCTTTTCTGAAGTTGCATGCTTTAGCTTTTAAATACCCGATATTGTAGACTGGAAATTTATTTTGTTTTATTTAATGCTAACCATACCATTTAGTCTATTATATTTTTCTTCAAAAATATAACACTCTTTGAAATATTTGCTATCACAAAAGAAGAAGAAATTGAAATATTTGCAATGAAAACACATGACAACTTAAAGAAACATATTCATGCGTAGCTTCCTCACGTATGTCTGTTTTTTTTTTTTTTTTTTTTTTCTGAATTATTTAATTATATTGTAAATAAACTGAAAATATGACTAATCTAGATCTATGTCTAATATCCTCTAGCATTATTTATTTAGAAAATGAATCAATTTTTTTTATGATTTAAGAGTTAAAAAGACGAGATCATTCTCATTTTAACAAAAATCCCTCAATTAACAGCGATATTAGTCTATAAAATATTATTTGCAATTGAAAAAAAACAACGTATCCTATTCTCTCATTTTACTAATAATTTATCATTTTCATAGCGTAAATCTTCCGCGCGCAAGAGTACGCGGAACAGCCACGCAATAGAACACGTTCCGGCTCACGCGCCAGCATCGTTTACTTACATCTCTCATTCGTTACCCGTTTTGTCAGTCAAATCTCCTCCAAACGTATTTATTTCAGTGAGATCTGCAACTCGCACGATTTCGTGACCCAAGCTTTGACATCAATGGAGAATCCTGAAGCCCAGGCTCTAGGGTTCAGAGATCGCAGGCCTGGCGCTCTCGGCAACCTCCATGTCCTCCCCGATGAAATCATCTGCTCCCTCTTGGAAAGCCTCACTCCTCGCGACATTGGCCGTCTCTCCTGCGTCAGCAGGTCAGATTCTGCCTACGATTAATTCAAAGCTTTGTATCTGTGTGTTCGATCTTTAGTGGATTTTGCTTGAAGTAGGTTCTGGCTTACGCTGGCTAATTGGTCTGCACAGATGCTTGATGTTTGCTTTTGGTGAACTGAATTTGAAGCAGTGATGGTTTAGTTGAGCTAATTGAATGAAAACTGAGAACTTTAGCTTAGGAACTTGTTATTTCGCAGTAGTATTTGTGGTGGCTCACCAATTAATCCGAAGTTCATTGGCAATGCTTACTTGTTTAGTGTTCCATCTCCAACTTCGTCACTTATTTGGCTTCAATCATAGGTATACATTTTATGGACTGACAGCCTTGTAAAGATTTATTGTGGAGTAATATGTCAGCATGAAATCGGGTATTGGTCAGGTTAATTTATGAATTGGATGAAGTTATGGAATTTTCATGTGTACCAGATTGGGAGCAAAATTACTAATTTCTAATTATTGAACTGTAAAATAGCAAAGTCCTTGGTTCTCTGAGAGAAGCCTTTAGAAGAGGCCTCTCTTTCGTTTTGATTTTACACCCCCCTGTATTCTAGTAGTGTAAAAGTGAATGCTCAGTGTTGTTTGGTGTTCCAAATAGAAGGGGAGCATATTTCTCAGTGAAATATATGTGCTGAATGAGCTGTTTTCTCTCTCTTTGTTGGGTGGTTATATACTTATATCCATATACTGCAACTCCAGACAAAAGTTGACGGAAATTAAGTTTAGGAGTTCTGTTCCTTTCTTGTTGTGTCCTTTTCCTAACATTTGAGTCTAATCCCTCTTCATTCATAAAGACTGTTTTTATTTATTTGTGCAGTGTGATGTACATACTATGCAATGAAGAGCCACTCTGGATGATTATGTGCCTCAAGAATGTAACTGGTCATCTTCAATACAAAGGCTCTTGGAAGAAAACCACACTCTTTTATTTGTATGTGTCAAATGAATTTTGTGTTATGGAACTAGTTTTGGTGTCGATACTCTATAAACTCGTGGAACCACTTTTCCTCCCTAGGATATATGTACGCTACTGTATGTTAATTTTGATGGTCCTTTACCTCAGATATAGAGAGCATTTGTCAGACGAATTTGAAGAATCTTGCAGAAGGCCTCTCCATTTTGATGGTACTAGTTCTTTCAAAGCTTTTATGCCACAATTAATTCCTGAGCTCTTCATATCATATCATTTCATTGTATATGTATTATTATGCAGGGTTCAACTCTTTGTTCCTGTACAGAAGATTTTACAGGTGCAATACTACATTGGCTGAATATGCTTTTGATGATGGAAACGTTGAAAGAAAGAAGGACCTGACTTTGGAAGAGTTTTCAGATGAATATGATGGGAAGAAACCGGTACACAATTCCTACACTCCCTAAGTCCCAAAATAAGTGTCCTGTTTGCTTGCAAGAATTAAGTGAAGTTAGTGCTTGACTTTCCACTCCATGCCCCTTTAACCTGCCATGTTCTACTGCACCAAGTGTTGCAACTGTCTCATAGGAAGTATATTAATGATATCTTATGCATACCTAACTTCCTAAAATAGAAAGTGGACACTCATTTATTGAAGATAAAAAATAAGCAAATAAGACACTTAATTCGGAACATCCAAATGAAGAAATTAGGGCATTTATTCTTCCGTATCGTTAAATTCAAATTGTTTTTTTTAATTGATTATGAACTAATAAAATTGCAGTTGAAATGGTGCAAAAAAAAACCTCACTAATATCATAATAAATTTACATAGTTTTATTAGTGCCAAACTTCTTGCCACTTCCTGCCTTTAGCTTGTGTTCTCTATCTTCTTTTCGGCGATTATTTCATTCTAAGGACCTCTCCATGTACTAAGACAGCTACCTCAAGTATATCCTCTCTTTTTTTTTCTTATTGTTTGTCAGTTTGGAATACGAATTTGACATTTTGTTATTTCAATGACTGTCTCCTTTTTCAATATAAAAACTACAAATTCATCAAATGAGTAACTTTCTGAAAAGCTAAATAGAAACGTGAAGCACATGCCGAAACAAAATTAGTTTGCTACTTCTTGTATATAATAGGCATTTGTATGTAACGTGGCATATTTTATGTCATAAAATGCAATCTTCTTCTAGTTGCTCCTCTGCTCACTTCGGTTGTTGAATCTCATATACCAGGTTTTGATAGCTGGACTGGCTGATACTTGGCCAGCAAAGAATAATTGGACAACTGACCAGCTATTGCTGAATTATGGAGATACAGCATTTAAGATTTCCCAAAAGAGTTCTGGGAAAATCAAAATGAAACTTGGGGATTATGTTTCATATATGAAACTTCAGCGTGATGAGGATCCCCTGTATGTTTTTGATGACAAGGTGCTCTTAGCTTACAGTTTCATGCTATTTGTTCAATGCTTGCTTTTATTAACTTAAATTATGAGAGAGTGCTTTAGCTTACCATTCTTGCAGTTTGGGGAAGCTGCACCTGGCTTGTTAAAGGATTACAATGTGCCACATCTGTTTCAAGAAGACTTCTTTGATGTCCTAGATAGAGATCAGAGGCCACCATTCAGATGGCTCATTATTGGTCCAGAGAGGTCTGGCGCTTCGTGGCATGTTGATCCAGCTCTTACCAGTGCTTGGAATACTCTTCTGTGTGGCCGCAAAAGGTAAGCTTGATACTTCCTGCTGATGACCATGGTTGGTTGTGTTTGAATTCTACTGTGTTAAATGCTCTGTTATAAGAGTAATACATGATCACTTTATGCTGCAGTTATGGCCGTCTTACAAGTGCCCATTTCAATACATTGATACATTTACTATCATGCATATGTGATAGTAATTGGTGCAAGAAATTTAGAATTGAGTAACTTGGATGAATGCTGCAAATTTTCTTCACTGAACCCAACCCAAGCCCAACACAGCCAATAGATAGAGTGGTCTCAGATATGTCAATTGTCTCATGTTTGTTTGTTTTCTCTGGTCTCTCTGGGAAACTTTTTTTTTTTTTGAACTGACATGCATTTGAAACCTTGTATGGCTTTTCTAGTGGGTCTCGCAATTCGTATCCATATTTTGTCAATCTTCTTTTGTTTCTTTAACTGAATTAAGCTCAGAATTCATCTTGCCCAGCTCACCTTCATTCTGGAGTGTGTGGCAGCTGGGTAAAGTAATATAACATTGGTGCTTGTCTTTTGTGCTGGTCATATCAGTCGACCAAGGAGCTGCGTAGTTGACTTTATCACTATCTTATTTGCTTCTGTCATTTGTTCAACCCTGAAATTTTTAGATATTTTGTTTAAAACTCAAGTCTTTATTCCCAAAGTTAATTGTATGCCCAAAGCTGAAAGATAACATGACCATGGGCAAGGTGACAGGTAGCTGCCAAATAATTTGAATTTGCCCTTGTATTTTCTTTTTTCATTTTATCTGCGACTGTTGTTTGAAAGTTACCAATTTTGGAAATTTTAGTACAAAATTTGGCAAATGTTATTGGCCCTTTGATAACTCTCCTTGCTTATATATATATAATATTGTTTTCTGCACAAGAGTTTTCCCTGTCCCACTTTAACTGTAATTGCTGATGTCATGAAGATATAACATATCAAATCATCTTTGAACAGGTGGGCTTTATACCCTCCAGGAAAAGTACCCCTGGGTGTTACTGTACATATAAGTGAAGAAGATGGTGATGTCAACATCGAGACTCCTTCGTCACTGCAGGTATTCTAATTGCAGCTTTCTGACCCCTTATAACCCTTTCCCTATTTAACCTTTCCTTTTTTAAATCATTCATTCAGTAATTTTATTGTGTCCTTTTGTGTACAGTGGTGGTTAGATTTCTATCCACTTCTTGCAGATGAAGACAAGCCGATCGAGTGTACCCAGTTACCTGGGGAGACGATTTATGTTCCAAGTGGATGGTGGCACTGTGTACTGAATCTGGAAACAACTCTTGCCGTTACACAGAATTTTGTGAACTCCAAAAACTTGGAGTTTGTATGTTTGGATATGGCTCCTGGTTATCGTCATAAAGGAGTTTGCCGTGTAGGATTTCTTGTTCTTGATAAAGAAATCTCTGGTGATGCTGAAAATTGTATGCTAGAAAATGAAGATGGATTAAGTAACTCGGACCTGATGAGGAAGGAGAAGAGAATCAAAGTTCACAACTCTGGAGATGATTCAGAATTTAAAAAAACTACCAATGGGAACTCTAGAAGTTATGATTTATGGAAACAAGGATTTTCTTATGATATAAATTTTTTATCCAAGTTCTTGGATGAAGAGAGGGACCACTATAATTTTCCATGGAACTCAGGAAATTGCATGGGGCAACGAGAAATGAGAGAATGGTTAACAAAGCTTTGGGTTCAGAAACCTGGAATACGGGAACTAACATGGAAGGTATTTAACCTCTGTACTTTATTTATTTATTTATGAAAAGGGGATTGGACACCTGGAACTTCTGTTACATAATAATTAGTTCACCTAAAAAGAGGGACATAATGAACCTTACCCCATGAAACTGCGACACAAGGTCTAAAGATTGTGAATGTATTCCAAACTGTGAACTTGCAGCGTCCTAAAAGGGAAAAAACCCATTTAAAGCAATGTAGAGGACTCAACAAGATAAACCATGAACATATATTACCTTCTATTTTATTACATGAAGCATGTAATTAGAATTCACTCCATCTTATTCTTAGGACTTGAATAACCACCATGGCTGAGATTGGACTTGATCCTTTCATGTGATCTATCCTCTCATATGGAACCAACCAAAAAAAACTTTAACTCTTATATGAAGATAGGAACTGACTTCTCTTATGATAGAAATAGCCGATGAAGGTGATAATCTATGTTGAATTGTCTCACACTGAAAATTTATTGAGTGATTACTTGATATACAAGTTGGGCCCTCCACTCAATAGCTTAAACTTTTGGGTTGGAGTAAGTTTAATGCGGTAGCGGAGCTGGTTTAGTATTAAACGTGTGCCCCGTTTGTGCTTCCTCCTTGTTCATATATTCTTGGTCCATGTACGAGGTCCTTTGTGTTGTCTGGTCTGCATGTGAGCGGAGTGTTGAAGTGTCTCATATTTTGATAGAATGTGTATTCATGGGCCACTAGATATACTAGTTGGGCCTTCCACCTAATACCTTGAACTTTTAGGTGGGAGGACTAACAATCTATATGAGGGGCAATCCATGTGCGGAGCATCATTGTGCAGGCTTATGATGTTTAAGTCTTTGATTTTCTCTCATTACGATTTATTTATTGCTCGTAGGTAATGAATTGCAGGGACTCTCTTTTTTTCAGTCATAATTATTTGTTTTATTCTCTGAAATGTCTTAGGGAGCATGTATTGCAATAAATGCAAATAAATGGTTGGAACGTCTAGCAAAAATTTGTGCTTTCCACAATTTGCATCCTCCAACAGATGATGAGAGGCTTCCTGTCGGCAGTGGCAGCAATCCTGTGAGTGCATTTTTGGTTTTTGTATTTTGTAGGACGTTGCGGTATAAATTGTGTAGTATGGTCATTGAGCCAACAAAGAAATCAAGGCATACAAAGTTTATTCTCTTTCTAATCTGTTTGCCTTTCACAGGTTTATCTCATGGGAGACTATGTCACCAAAATCGTCATTGAAGGAGGTTTGGAAACTTCAATTCATGGTTTAGGCGCTGAGGTGTGATTTCATCTACTCTTCTTGGCTTAATGCATCTTTCCTGCATGTTGTCTAATTCTTTTATTGCTTGTGCACAGCTTGAGTTGTACAGTCTACTACATCAAGTCAACTCCCCTTTGAAAAAACATATTCCTGATGTCGTGGCTAGCGGGATTCTATATTTTGAAAATGGTACCTATTCAATAGCACCCTGGGATGGCAAAGGAGTGCCTGATGTTATTAAAAAGTGTAATTTGATTCCGAAGAAGTTTGTGGAAGATGGTTTTGCCTTTGGTATATGGAACAAGAAAATGTTTGAATACAAAACTGTTTGGATGTCAGAGAAAGGTTCAATCTGTTCAGCTAAATCCACTTGGATATGGCCATATATCATAACAAAACGATGCAAAGGGAAAATGTTTGCTCAAATGTAAGTTGTCTTGTCTAGCTGAGCTACTCTGTAATTTTTTTACATTTAATGTAGCTACAATTTGCATTATGCAATTATAACCACCTTGATTCATTCTTGTTTCTGCAGAAGAGATGAGGTATCATGGCAAGATGCACTGAACTTAGCTTCCTTCTTGGGGGAGCAGCTGCGCAACCTTCATCTCTTGGCCCATCCACCTATAAATAATGAAACTTTCTCAGATATTGAACAAGAGCGGAAGTTGTCCTCCGCTAATGGTAGTAGGGATTTTATTCCTGATACATCAAATATTCCAGCAGAATGGGAACTCTTCGTGAGAAATCTGGCCCAGAAGAAGAAGGACGTCTCGAGCTGCTTGACTAAATGGTATACTCATGTCTCAACTGAATAGCTGACTAACTTTTGAGTGAGAAAAATCATGGGTTGTGTTTCCCTTTCTGGAATGAAGTTATATCTATGTGAATCACCATGTGCTTATGTTGGATAAAAAGTCTGGTTAGTCTTGTTTTTCCATATAAAGCAACAATGCAGAGATAAAATAATTTCATGATATGTTCCTTGAAAAGAATAATGTATACCTTCTGCTTAGTATTTCTGAGATTAAAGTTAGATATGTAACAAATACAAACTAGTGGTGGACATCTGTGGACATCTATTTTATCTTCAATTTTGCAATACGGCACATTAAATTGTTCAGAAAATGGCTTGGTTGTTGTAGTTGTGCAATATGACATTTGGCATCATGGATTTCATTCTAAACATTATAGGTTGGTTACATTCAGTATGTGGTGCCTTTGTATTTATCTGGATTTTGCATTTTTACTTTGTTGGATGATCTTGGAAAACATTTACTGCTGGCTTTTTTTTGTGCTAGATAATATGTGTAGCTTGAGATTTTGTGGGTCAAGGAGAGGTCTATAGCTATTATTGTTGGTGGTGATACCGAGCTCTGTAAAACTTTGTTGACATGCCATGCCATGCCATGCCATTATATAATTGTGTTTCACTATTCTGAAATCTTCTGTTCCATTTTGTAGGGGAGACCCAATTCCTAGCACATTAATAGAGAAAGTTAATGACTACATCCCACATGATTTTGGAAAGTTTCTTGGCACTTACGAGGTTTTTGTCATATCCAATCTTGTTCTTTATCTCTCATGTAGTTTCTGTTTCTTCTTTTATGGCAAATATCCTACCGCTGTTTTCTGTAATGTGTAATGTCTTATTTTTATTTCAATTCAGGGAGATGATGGCATAAAGAAAGTAGAAAAACTTTGCTGCTGGATACATTCAGATATTATGGATGACAATATCTTCATGGAACAGCATTCCATCAATCCTAACACAAGTGAGAGTTCAGTTGATACGGAACTGGTTGATGGTGGTGCAGCAAATGGCCATGATAGTACTGGAGAGGGAAAATCATGGAATCCGACCTATATTCTAGATTTCAGTAATCTTTCTATAGGTTCGTGCCTTTCTATTAAATTAATACTCAATCATGTGTAGCAATGGTTACTTGTCCAAATGGTCCAAATGCTTGGCTTTGTGACCTGGTGGTCAGGGTTCAGGTCACGGTGGCGGTATAAATATCAGGCTTGTTAAGTCTTGACAAGAGGTCCAGGAATTCTTCTTTCCTCTTGTGAGACAATCTGATATGGCTAAAAAAAAAAACAAAGAATGTAACCAAACACCCAC
>JAYMSW010004009.1:0-11471 GCA_036897725.1 Erodium texanum
GCTTGTAGGTTTAGTCTAAT
The DNA here is from genome assembly GCA_036897725.1 of Erodium texanum. Classification (NCBI taxonomy): domain Eukaryota; kingdom Viridiplantae; phylum Streptophyta; class Magnoliopsida; order Geraniales; family Geraniaceae; genus Erodium; species Erodium texanum. The sequence continues at coordinate 21 of JAYMSW010004009.1, forward strand.
TCGCCAATACTAAAGTGAGTAAGGACGTTTCTGCCCTATGTAAACAAGGATGGATATGTATATCTCCTAATATATATAAAATTGGCAGAAATTTATATATAAATAAAATGACATTAAAAGAAGCGAAAGTAGGTTGTATAAAAAAAAGTGAAAGTGGGCAATTACAATATGGGTTTGTCCGATTAATAGGTAAGGTTAGATGGGAAATACAAAGATAAACCAACCACTCACAGCTAATAGTGAAATCCCATCTGGGTGCAAGTGTCCCTTTCTTGGGGCTAATTGACTACAAGAAAACAGTTGAGTACTAATTGGCTACAATATACCAAACCCTCAACTTAGCTATTGAGTGCATGAACATGATTTCTGATGTCTGTCAGGGCTGTATATTTTGACCACAACAGTAACCAATATTACCACTTTAACCAATAAAGAAACTTCAGATGATTATGTATATCTGTAAAGCAATTAATATTTGGGCTAAGATTAGGAGGGGCCGCGCGAACGCAGGCCCCAGCTGACACAAATTACGACGTAGACTCTACCACTTGGGTAGATCTTAAGCCCAAGCACCACCTAAGTGCAATGGAGGCCTTGAGCCTAGGCCATGGGCCTTGTTGATCACCCATAGACCCCGTCCAGGTAAGTATGTTACTCTGTTTCTCCTCCTTTATTTTATAGCTTCCTTCTCCTCCTATTCCCTACTTTTCTTTCGATGTGGGACACGAAAGAAACCTTTTAACACTGCGCTCCCTTTTCTTTTTTATTGGAAAAACTAATTGGCTGGTAGCTAATCAAGTAGATAATACTATCTGAGATTCAAGTCACATAGATGATACAATATTTAACATACAATCCTCAGTTCAAAGCAACCATGTATACATTTGATAAGAAATAGAAGGAACTGGCAAGAAACAAACAAATTGTTAACTCTTTCTATTACTTGGAAAATAAACATTGTTCTTCATCCATGCCAAATACATCATAAAAATCTTCATGTACTGTATGTTCTGGCTTTCCAAACAGGACAATCTATAAACTCCTACACAGATTCAAATAGAGACAAGACCAGAGGTATCAATACATAAACATTAAACCCCACGAACCAGCTGCTGAAAAGCACTGTTTCTTGTCTCCAATGGATGGATCCAAAAACTCCACCGCATAGAAAAGAATGGAGACCCTACACGCACTATATTCTGAGGACCGCACACCCAAGAATGGTTCCACAGCACCGTGTCATCGGGGCTGCCCGGCGCCAAGTTGGTCTCTCACCCCCGACTGTCAGAACATCAACCACAGACATGGGCTTGATGTCCCAGTTCAACCTGTCGGGCCCGATCACTCCTCCGATCACATAAATCTCCTCTCCCACACCGGTCATGGCAAAATCGATTCTTCTCCTGAACTCAGAAGCTGAAACCACAACCTTTTTCTCTTTCCCTTCTAGCTTGAAGACAAGCCCATGGCTCATCACATAAAGCCCGCCCTGAACGATGGCCATTGGACCCTGTTGCCAACCATAATCCTCAACCGTCCAACCAGATCCGGACTTGTCCAAAACTTGCACTGTCGACAAACCTTTGTGCAGCACGTGCACTCTTCCACCAATGACCAATCCTGAGCACGCTGAGTTATGAGTCCGGTGGAGATCGGGCATCAGGGCCCACACGTCCTTCTCGGGATCATACATTTCTGCCTGAGAGATCGACTTGCGACAACTAGTGAACCCACCTGCAACCACAATCTTACCCTTCAAAACACAGCAAGCAAACCTAGCACGGGGCAAGAGCATGGGTGCCCGCTGAGTCCACTGACGAATTACAGGATCAAACGACCACACCTCGTTGGTTGCAAAACTCCCGTCCTGGTCCCCAGTCATCAGGTCGACAGCATCACTGCCACCACCGACCACAAACAAGTTTCCAGCAACAGAGACTGCTCCGTAGTGGGCCAGGTGGCGGGTTTTTGATGGGAGAACCGGAAGGGTGGCCCAGAGATCTCGGACCGGATCGTAGAGTTGCCAGAGATTCTCAGGTTCAAAAGCACTTACACATATGAAATCTTCTGATGAACCGACCTCGTGTCGGGCTTTAAATAGTTCACGACTCCGAACAGCGGCTCGCCAGGAACGAGAGACAAGTTCCAACCGGGGATGTAGGTACAAGGGAACCCGTGCAAGGCACCTGAGGGCAACGGCGTCAGGAAGACCTTCAATCAATTCTGACATAATAATCACTGTTTCAAATTGTTCTTCACCGAAATTTTGCTGCTTGTGGGTGTAAACACCATTACACACTCGGCCTGCAACATTTGATGCACAAAAATTGATGTATTAGTCTATTAAGAAAGCAATTTTTAGATTTTATTAAATTTTATGTCTGCAAGTCAACATTCATGTAACTCAAAAAACAGATATCACAATTAAATTCCCCATTAACCCTCGATTGAATTTGAAAAAAGGATTGGAATGTGAAAGTCCAAAACCTCAAAATATAGAGCTATAAAAGACAAAATCAGACCTTAGAGAAAATTCTTCGGTTAATCCAACTTAATGCACATACAAGAAGTTGTAGCAGAGAGGTATCAACTAAAGAACGTTTCTGGTAAGCACACAACTTACAGGTGCATTTAGGTAATTTCAAACACATGTAACAGGCGCTGCCTAATTCTATATGTAAATTATGCTTCTTTCAAAAGATTCAACTACTGCTCTGGTCTGGACAATCAGATTCCCCTCACCTCTCATGTTCCAAATTCCAAAACACAATTTTCTGGTTGCCCTCAAACAAAAAGGTTACAAGTTAAGCTCTAATGTTACAATAGCCAACTTCAAGTCCCATACTTCACTGAAATTTGAAACTCAGACGAAAAGATATACAAGCAGTCTAAACACATATCAACTCATCACCAAATCCATCAACTTAAATATAAACTCAAACTTCCCTGTCCTAGTTGATATTACCCACATGGAACTATACGCAACATTCCAAATGCTTTCTGCCTTTCAGCATTGTTAGGTGATTACTTGCAATAAATTACTAGATTATCTCGCATTTTCAATAGGGGTAAACGAGAAAACAGTATTTAACACAAAGGAGTCACACATTAAATGGTGATAGCACTCTAATATCCATGACTTCATACATTTGTGAACCAAAAAGCACAGTAGAGATCCATAAGAACATGTGATCCCAATATTAGGCAGGAATCATTTTTGCATACCAACTTCTGCATGAAGCTCAACAATATCGTATCATTTCTTGACAGTAATGTACTGACAAAATATCAGCAAAAAAGAAGGAATCCAACTTCCAATATCAAATGCTCTCAAATATAAGATGGTTGGATTGAAATGAATTATGGAAAACTATTTTGTTTTGTTTAAAAAATTGATGTTGAATTCATCTGAAAACGAAATTCTCAGAAGTGGACTGTAAACAAACAATGACAAACATTTTTTGCATTATGCTGAGATATAGGGGGCATCTTACCTTACAATACTATATTACCACAGAAAAAGCTTGCATTTTGGACAATATTGGAACACAATAGGGGTAATTTGATGATGCAAGAAATCACATTCTCATTTTCCCAGAATTAGAATTACCAGCAATACACTGAGATAACTAACAGTATGCATGATAGACCATGGAAATAGAAAAATCCACATCCATATCTACATATGCAAGTGCAGCGCAAAAATTATGAATTTTTAAGCAACTTACTAAACTGAACCACACAAACTAGCTGAATTCTACAATCATGACCTCACCACCTGGAAACATGTACCTTATTGAGCTACCAAATTGCAATAAAAGCCCTAACACAAACACCATTATCAAACACACAAATAAAACAGTTTTCACTGCAATTTTACACCTTTAACGCGAAACCCACTTAGAATTCAACGTCAAGAACAAAAGGGTATCCACAAATTGCAGGATTAAATCAATAATCGGGCGAATTAATCTCAAATTATCCACAATTAAGAACAATATACTAAAATGGCTCCGATTTGCATTGCACGAAGAGAAAAAGAGACAGAGAGAGAACAGTGGGGGGCTATACCTGAAAGAAAACACGGGCGAGAAAAAGAAGAATTGAACTGATAGCGGTCCGATTCCTACAGAGGTAGCGTTAGGTTTGGCCGCGACGAAGAAGAAGGTGGATGGTGAAGGAGAAGAAGGGGCTTTAACACAACAGGTAAGCAAGAAAAAATGCTATTGCCGAGCCACGTTACAAAAATAATGTATTTATTTTTTTAATTTATGGTCAGTGATTAATGATTAATAGTTAACGAAGATGTAATGAAGAAAACGGGATGGGCATATACACACTACATATTTAGGATATTCCTTGTTATGTTGGCATGGCATTTTCGTTAATTGAAATGTATTGGCACGTGCGTGACACGTGTTTGAAAAGCAGCCAATGAAAAGGATGGTTTCGTACTGGACATGCTTATTGAGATCATTGATTAACTTCTTTTTTTTTCTCTTCGTTAGATATTTGTCAATCACCTTGTTTTCAGTTGGTTAATTTTAGTATCTTACCTGACGTAGACTTTCTTGTCATTTCCTTCCATGCCAAATAAATTATAGTCCGAACTTATTCGGACCATTTTATTGGAGTATATCTAGTAAAAATTCACTTGGAATTTCACGTTGAAATAGGTTATTGATTTTTTTTTGTTTAGCTAGTCACATACATAACTTTTTGTATATTAATAAAAGAGTTTAATTTGATATAGCCCTCATCATCATATCAAAAATTTACACGTTTTAATTACGATTATTATCATATATACACTTAGGTTCTAAGTTTTATTATTTAAATATACCTAAAAAAATTTTATACAACTCCTCTACATTTTAAAAATTATCACCATCATATTTTTTAGTTAATTTTTAGATGAAAAATATAAACATGTGTTTGTCACATATTCCTAAAAATAAAAAATCCCGGAAGTACCCCTAACCCTAAAACTCAAACAACACTGTCTATCTCTTAACCCTTATCCTTCTCTTCCCCGAGTCATCTTCACTTCCGCAAATCCCAACCCTAGCTCGTCGCTTGCGTCCCCACAACTCCACGCCTCCACCGTTCCGCCGCTCAAGCTCCATGCCGCGACGTCGATGCATCGCCGGAAATTGAATGCTAAAAACCAGGTGACTCGCCGGAAGTCCGAGGAGGAAGAAGAGGGGTTTGATTCCAGCGAGACTAGACAACCTTCCTCTGATTTCACCTAGAATCAATTGACCCCATAAGCTTCATAACATAAAACCCGGTCTTCGTCAACTACCCAAAACCCCAAAGCTAAAGGGGATCGACGAAACCAGAGATGTTAGAGGAAATTGGGCTCCATGAAGAGGCATCGATGTCAAGCCTTCGTCAACGTCTTCCTTACGGCGAGCTCTGGCACGAAGGTCATGCCGACATGATGGAGCCATAGAGGTTCGAGAGCTTTACTCCATCCTCATCATAGATTGCAAGCCTTCCTCCTTTACTGTTCTTCACTCTTTTCATTTGCTAACACTTTGCAAACGAACAGATTTTCTGGAAAATCAAAATGAGGAAAAGAGTGATATTGTGATAAGTTAGTTTGAAGAGAAACAAAAGAGGGGCAAACCTTTGAAAATTTAGAAATTATTGGAGAGTATTTTGATTAGTTCATATAAAGATAAATAGAATTGGTAACCGCGATAAAATTTAAAATTTAAGGTACTTACGCAGTCAAAACAATTTTTAGTTGCATATGTATATGATAAACTAAATAATTTAAGCGTATTTATACGATAATAACCAAAAAAAATGAAGACCGGCCGGTTAAATTATTGAAAGAAAAGTAAACAAATATTAATTGAGTCACACATGGGCGCAAGATGGAGAAAAGAATAGTCAAAATACGCACACAATAGAGTGGGCCCACCCACCACCATCCCCTCACTGTCGTCAACGACCCCTTTACCAAATGGGAAAGCTTATAACAGAAACCCCATTTCACTTTCCGATTCCCAGATTCCACTCCTTTTCTTCTTCCCCTCGATCTACTTACTGTTCCTCACTGATCTCGCACTAGGGTTCTCACCCAGTGATCTTCGCCTTAGTCGGATCTGTTCTGCGACGATCTGGAACAGATCTTGTTGCCATGTCCAACTTCTACAATAGGATGAAGGCCTCTTCGTCCCTCATCAATCGGCTCAAGCAGAGAGTGAGCTCCAACTCCATGCTCCTCCAGTCCAGGGCTTTCACCACCTCCGAGGGCCACCGTCCCACCATCGTTCACAAGCGCAGTATCGACATCCTCCACGATCCTTGGTTCAACAAGGTAACTGTTCGTTTTCTCTCACGTCCACGATTTTTTCTTCTGGATGCCGAGTTTTCTGCTGATTTCGTAATGTTTTAGTGCGTTGACTTGATTTGGACTATTTTGACGCTGTTGATTTAATTCCGAATTGTTGCGGTTTATGTTGACAATGTTGGCTATTAGATTGCTGGATTGTGATTCATGGAAGGCTGAGGAAATGTTGAATTCTTCATTTTATATGTACCTTTCTTGTTGAATGCTCAGGATCTTGCCTCAACGAGTGTTGGCAATTATGGATAAGCTTTGTTCAATTTTATTAGTACTATTGAATATTTTTATGTTGTTTACGTTGGAAGAATCATGTATTAAGGGCTCCTATCATTGAATTTCTTTGTTTATTATTATTTCTATTTAATTTGAAAGATTGTTATCATAAATTTGGACTGTTATGATTGACAAACTTATTCTAATAAATACTCTGCTACTTTGCATATCAGGGGACAGCTTTTTCCATGACAGAAAGAGATCGTCTCGATCTTCGAGGACTTCTTCCTCCTAATGTTATGTCTTCAGAGCAGCAGATTGAACGCTTCAGTAAGTTTTAACGCCTCTTTCGCATTGTCGTGTTGATAAGCCTAGTATATATGAGAATCCAATTGATGTGTACAAATTCTTAGCTGCCTCTAAAACCATTATAAAGCTTGTCATTTCACAAGTAGAGATAATTTAATAAAACCAGCCTCTTCAAAGATAATGTGTATGCTGGAGAGACTGGATTCGGGGTTTGTACTTAAGCACTTTAGGTACATGATTTTTCCTTTCCAAGATCATAGGCTGATAAATCACGATCACTTGGCAAATTACCAGAAGTGAGTGCTGCAATCCGGGTTTAAATCATTCTGAAATGTTTTTGCTTTCTTGATGACACCCTAACTGCTTTTTACTTATGATAAAATATATTACCATCATCAATTTGTTAATTCACAGGGTCGGACTTGAAGAGGCTTGAAGTACAGGCTAGAGATGGGCCGTCTGATCCAAATGCTTTGGCCCAGTGGAGGATACTTAATAGACTGCATGATAGAAATGAGACAATGTACTATAAGGTGATTGACAATTGAATTCTCTTTGTTTAACTGATGAAGAAGTACAATTTGTTTAAAGTTGCTACTCTGTATTTTTCCTTATTCTTGATAATTTGTAATCTTTTTCCTATGTTGTCACTTATTAGTTTACCCTGATGACAACAAAGCAGAAAACGTATTATCATTCTGTAGTCTTTGATATGGTAGACTGACTTCTTACTCATGGTTAACTGTATCTAGAAGAAAGAGCATACACATGTATAAGCATCTTGCATATCATGTTGTGCTTATTGAAATAAATGCATAAATTTTAGCTGTTAACGTGTGTGTTTTTATATATCACACTCTTTCTGTGGGGCAAAAGAAAAATGTTATATCCAACTACTTACAAAATCATAAGCAGCTAGTGTTATGGATCTCATTGCTTGTAAATTTTTATATATTACAGGTTTTAATTGGAAAAATTGAAGAATATGCGCCTATAGTGTATACCCCAACTGTTGGTCTTGTCTGCCAGAACTACAGTGGTTTGTTCAGAAGGCCAAGGGGAATGTATTTTAGTGCTGAAGACCGTGGAGAAATGATGTCTATGGTCTACAACTGGCCAGCGGACCAGGTTTCTAATACTCATCAATAGCACATTAAACTACCACTTTACCTACTCCAGTTAATGCCATGTATTTATCAATAAGACAAGGAACTTAATTTGGTAAAGTATATACAATTTCTCTTTAGGTGGGTCATGCTTTAACAAAAGCGTCTTGCTGGAAAATGTTTTTCTATTTTTATACAAGTAAATTTAGTCGTCCAATAACAGTTTTTGATGCCATATAGATTATAATAACTTCACTTTTCTCTGATGAAAGAAAACAATCTAGGTTTCTACGGTGACAACAGTACATGTAAATGAATCACTTGACCTCTCTCCACCTTACAGCTTGTTTATTTCTGTATCGATGTTGTATAAAATAGTGGCTAGTGATTTATCAGATTAAGGGAGGATAGCATCTGTCCTTTGGGCAATATTTCTTTGTGGAGCATTATGAGTTCATCCTTAGAAACTATCACGGTGCTGTGTTACTTAAGTAAACCATTTGGCTGTCTATTTGATCAGAACAGCCAGCTTACCAAATACCAAATATCACTATACCATGTGTCAAATGCCCTTACCAACTTTCTGATGAAATTAAAATTTTCAGGAATGTCGATTTACTCATTGCTAAATGATACCATGGTACATACTTGAATTGGGTTTCGATTTGGTCATAATTGAAAGCCTTTTGTAAATTTCACTTTAGTTCATGACAATATTTACAGTAATTCTATTGCTTAGTAAAAAGTTGTTTCTGCAGGTTGATATGATTGTTGTTACAGATGGAAGCAGAATATTGGGTCTGGGAGACCTTGGAGTTCAAGGAATTGGGATTGCAATAGGGAAGCTAGATTTGTATGTTGCTGCTGCTGGGATAAATCCTCAAAGGGTACTCTTGTCTCGTGCCATGTGTTTCTAAGTTACTTACATGTTTCTAATATATGTATATTAATACATGTGTGCAGAGGCACTTACAGTATGCTTCCTCTGATTTTGAGCTAGTGAAATAGTCTATGTTATAGTGAAAAGGCACTTCTAGATAGTACTCAATCAGCGGGTGCATTCTGAAGTCTGCAAAATTTTTTTTACTAAGTTATTGATCTTTGGGCTTAAGAGCTATCCTATATTACTTACCAAAAGCGATAGCCAATAAGGTATCTGGATTGTTGGCTATTTTTTTCCATAGTAGTTTCTTGAACAAGCATATTGATCAATTCATTGGATAAATGTTGGTTTTGTCCTCTAGTAGAATTTAATGCTCTCTTCATTTGATCCACTGCAGAAGTTCTTTTGGATTTTTTTTTACGGAAATTCAAAAATTGCTTTATGTTTTCTTCCTCCATTAGGTACTTCCTGTCATGATTGATGTTGGAACTAACAATGAGAAGCTGCTTAAAGACCCCCTGTGTATGTAATCCTTTATCTTTGAGAAAAAAGGGATTAGATGTTCTATTGTTGTTGGGTGCATAACTATGATAGTAGTATTAGAGAAGACAATTGTTAATTAGGTTTTGTAGAAAACTGACATGCATTTTCTCAAGCTTGTACTTCAACCCCCTTTGATTTGATTTACTTTGTTTTTCTTTATTTTTTTCTTGAAAGAGAACTGTTAGCTGAGCTAATGAATGTTTAGGATGCCTTGCCTACTATATATATGACATGTTTGGTTGTTGAACTGTTGTATTATTACTTTTTGTTATTTTATTGTTTGATTCATTAATGATATTGATATCCTTTAGGGATTGAATAGTCTTGCTCATGAGAATGATGAATGAACAATTTGCTTATTCTTTTTCTCTGTTGTTTGTTTACACACTGATACATGTATGGAAGTATATGATTTTAAGTTTATGCAGTATGATAAAAACGGTTTATTTTGTAACACAACACAAATAAGCTAAACATGGAGGCAGCAGTAAAAAAAGAAGGTAAAGCACCATTTTTTATACTGTGAAGACCTTCCAAATGGTTTAAGAATTCTAAAAGATAATAATGTTGTAGTTAAATCCTTTATTGCCACATTTTTACCAATACTTCCGGTTCTAATTTGAATTAACAATCATTTTACACCAAATTATTTCTTATCATGCATCATTTTGTTGTCTGTAGTGCAGATCATCCATTTTTGTAAGAATTATGCATAGCTACATTTTGTTTCTCAGGTTTTTTTTTATTATGTTAATTTCATATTTAATAAAAATAAAAATAATGCATGTTTTGCATAAGTCTTAACCTAACATAACTCAATTACTACTAGCAGACTTTGATCTTATATATCTATATGCTTAAGTAATTTTCCTTTTTACCATTAAAAATTACGAACCAATAATTAGAATATTCTTTGTTGATAGATTTGGGGTTACAAGAACGTCGTCTTGATGGTGATGAGTATCTTGCTGTCATTGATGAATTCATGGAGGCAGTGTTTACTCGGTGGCCAAATGTGATTGTGCAGGTAATTTAGTTATCTTATACATCTTTACAGTTAACTAGCAGTTTCAATCATAGTGGACTCTCCTTCCCAATGGTATAACACTTTCATGGTTGTGTAGTTTGAAGATTTTCAAAGCAAGTGGGCATTTAAGTTATTGCAGCGTTATAGAAATACCTACAGAATGTTCAATGATGATGTCCAGGTACTTATCTTTCCTTCCCTACTGCACATTACAGCTTCTCATTTAACCTAGTACTGAACTCTTAAATAACAGTTTTACAATGTTGTTGTTGGATGAGCCATGGTATATGTTTTGAATATCGAGGAGATAGTGGGATTATACTCAATTTTGTAGATAAACCATCTATGTTCAACAAGATACATAGCATATCCTATGCGTAACAAGGATTTCTTTTATTATGCCTTACAATGTAAGCATGCTAGTTATCTTTGTTTTTATTACCATAATTGCATTTCTAACATTGGCTCTTGTTTAATTCTGCGCATGAATTTGCCGCTTAAATTGCACTTTTGATTTATACTACCAGAATTATTGAAGTACATGCACTGAAGAATATTTCTTGATCGTCACACAAGTTTTCTTAGATATGACAATCAAAAGCACCCATTCCTTATCATGATTCGTTTTAATTTACCAACAGGGAACAGCAGGAGTTGCAATTGCTGGTCTTTTAGGAGCTGTAAGAGCACAAGGAAGACCAATGATTGACTTCCCCAAGCTAAAGATTGTTGTTGCGGGTGCTGGAAGGTAGTTACTTCTCTTGTTTGCTGATAGCCTCTAATTAAAAATCTGTATACTAAAGAGGAATAAGCTAAGGATTTTGGTAAGTAGCTATTTTCTCTTCTATTTTTTCGATGTGGGTTTATATTCTCAACACTCCCTTTCACGTGTCGTTTACATGTGGGCTTTCTTCAACACTCCCCCTCATGTGTGGGCCTTGTCCCTTTGCACATGGGCCATAGCAAGACTGGACATCTGCATATGTGTTGGAATCCACAGGGGGGTTGA
>JAYMSW010004010.1:0-11471 GCA_036897725.1 Erodium texanum
CCAGCACCACCGGCGGCGGTGGCGGTTCATCTTCACCACCAGTATCACGGGCCTCCTCCGGCGAATCCGTGGGTATCGGATCCTCGCGGATATCCGGGAGGGTACGAGTACGGCCCGAGAGGATGGACCCCAGGTATCGGAGATCAATGGGATGGGTCACCTTCATCTTTGAGTGGGAGGGAGGTGAGAAAGGGATAGACACGTGTCTCTGTGGGCTGTAGATCTTCTTATCGGTCTGTTGACCAAACCCGTCCGTACCAAAACCCGTGGGCTGAAATTTATCTTTATCCTAAAGCTGGGCCTTATATAGTGAAGTGGGCTTTATGGACTCGATAAATTAGTCTGGGCTGTGTATTGATTCGTTAGACAACTGGGTTAAATGAGCATGGAACCATGATATCATCATCGGGGCCCATTATTGTACCTGTTTGTAGGCCATCAATCCTTTTTTTTTTTCTTTCCACGTAAAGAGAGAAAAGAACAAAGAAATGTAGCTTTTTATTCTGAACATAAAAAAAAACACTTGAAATGAAAATAAACCATTGTGTAATAGATTACTAATGGCCTTTACCATCATCAGTTACCCTTGTTTTGATCTAAGTAATCTATTACACAATGGTTGGGTTTAGGGTGCTCAACTTGCACCCAAAACCGACATTAATGAATTGAAACCGACGCTAGAGAGTAATCAAAATCGCCTCGAGCTGATGTTAGTCATAACACCAGTTTAAGTTTTTGAGTTGGACAGGCCTTTGACATATCTTGAACTTTTAGGTGGATCGGGCCTTAACATAGTATCAGAGTTTCATTCATTCATACCTACACCCCTCTATGCCTTCATCAACGTGAGCTATCGTCTTATAGTCCGCGTGCCAAGTTCGAAGCTCAATACCGACTTGCACGCGAGGGGAGGTGTTATAGTCTCACATCGAATAGATGTTAATCACAATACCAGTTTAAATAAAAAGATTGAACCTCCATCTATCAGTTCGAACTTTTAATTGGATCGAACCTTAACCTAGCCTTTTAATGGATTTAATATAACCGCCAAAACCCTATGACTTACCGGTACAACAAATGTGTTTTGCCTTTTTTTCATTCGTCAGCTTTTATTGACTACCCCAGTGGATTCTTTAGCAGTCGACTGTATAGAGAAAAATTGGTCTTATAAATTTGGATTTACGAATGAATGCGTCAATCTCCTTCCCCTTTCTCCTTTTATCATCCCGTTTTTTTGTTCCCGAGTTCTTTATGTCGATTATGAGCTCGTCGAGCTCCAGATCTGAACATAAAGAAGACAAAAATCAAGGTCCGAAAAGGAAAATAAAGGCTCTCGATCAACACGGTTTTAACCAGTTTCCAATCAACAAAATGACCGGTGAAAACCGGCATCACGAATGCCTCTAGGGCTAGAGCCGGAGCATAAAACTCAAAATTGGCAAGTGACCGGTCGGTATTCCTAAGAGGTATCAAGGCGGTCAACTGACCGTAAGCACTCCAAGTTGGGTTCTCTTGATAAACATCTGCATAAATATTTTAAGACGCATAATATATTTAAATTAGTTTTTATCAAACATCCATGCATTACTTGACCATGTATAATATATTTAAAAGAGAGAGACATGAACAATTGTTTTATTCACGAGATTGATGAGTAGGGTTACACAAACCAAATTGGGATATTGGATTATTATTTATTCAAAAAAAACAAGAGCTGAGAATCGAACTTAATCAACCCCTCCCGTAAGGCCGACTCGAATGCTCATCATCCCAATCAAAATCTCCGTACTTCCAAATATTGAGCCTCTGAGCCTTGGCCGCTTCCTCGTACCGCTTCCATTCCTCTTGCTTCACCTTCTTGTCCTGCGTGTCCCACTTCTTTTTCTTCCCGAGCCTCGCAAGCCCAGCCTGTGCTCACCCGACCAAAAACAATGTTAAACTGGTTGGTCAACTACTTAAACTATAGTTACAGAAACCAAGGTTTAAGTCATAACACTAACCTCCAACATAGCAGCATTGATGGTCGTGTCACTTTCTTCATCCACAAGCGTCACCATGAGCATCGATGGCCCGCTTCCCTGTCCTCTCTTCTCCACTCCATCGGCCCGAACGATCCTTCCCTCGATTCGGGCACTAAACACCCTACCATTCTCGAGCGCGAGGTCACTAAAATACGCCGCCGCCTCTTCCCCGAACTCGCCGTCTATGTGCGGGACCTTAATGTACGCTAAGCTGCATAGCTGGGCCGCGCCGGGCGCGGAAGCTAAGGCCTCTTCAAGTGGGCGCAAGGAATGGTAAGGAACCATTTCTTGGTTCCCGTAGTCAATGTAGAATACCTCGTACACGTCCTTGGGAGACTCAAGTGTTTGCGGCACATCAATGATCTAAACACATCGTACATGAAATGAAAAAGTATTGTAAGGACTAGAAAAGTTTGATATATGCGGATCTCTCTTACCATAGCTCGATTCCAAGTATCGTCTGCGCTGAACTGTGCGGACACGATCTCGCCTTTCCTAGGAAGGAAGGACATGAACGGAGGTTTCTCTAGACACAACGAAGAAGCCATCCTCTCCATGATCGAAGCAACCCTGTGATCCCCTACTTCTTGGATGTAGAACTTGCCTCTGCCCATCACTTCAGTGACAAGAACCTGCGACAAAACAAACAAACACAAGTTCAAGTTCTTGTCCGGATACAGACACAGAAGATTTGAATGGAATGATCTGGTTTAGTAATACACACCTTCTTCACTTCTTTAGACCTTCTTGAAACAATACTACTTTCTTGGAGTTCAATGTAGTTCTCCCATATCTGCCATTTTGAACATCACCAAGCTTAGAGCATAAAAGCATTAAAGCGAAAAAAAAAAAAAAAAAACTACGTGAATCATTTTCAGTTTCTTATGTTACGTTTATTAGTTGGAAAGCAGGAAATCTTAATCTAGCTTGAGATAACTCTAACTTAACTCTCACACCACATCTACCAGTACATATGTACCTATTGAGATCCAAACTTCTGACCTCGAAGAGATGAAATTAGCTCACTGACCACTCGGTTAACCTCAATGAACAAAAATCCATGTGAATCACCTTCAGTTTCCTCTGTTTGGCTAATTTCTCCGCTTGCACGAGACGTTCATCTATCATCCTCTCATCAAGGTTGGTTTGAATCCTTGCAAGCCCGGCCTCAAGAAGTACCACGGCCATATTCGTCTTCCCTTCCCACAACATTCCCAAGAACGTCCCTTTGCTATCCACCGCATGCACCATAACCTGCACAAAACAAAGCTCAAAATTAGAAGAAAAAAAAGACAGCAATTAATCCCAATGCAACAGCCTCATCAGATGAAAAAAGCATTACTTCAACATATCTCTGCATGATTCTCCTTCTCATCAACGCAATAGCCTCATCAGAAAAACGCTCACCACGCCCGGGACTTCGCGCGCCGGAGAAGGAGAAGGCAATGCTGCATCCTTCTACGGGAAGTAGAAGTTTGAACTTGTGACCACTAAATACATGTTCTACTATAGCAGCGCGCCCACAGCAGCCTCTCAAGTATGGGAAAAACTCCTTAGCTTCATTAGCCAATGCCTGATCGGTACAATACAGATGTAGACAAGTTAACAATAACGAAGTCTTTAATCAAATCTGGTTGGTCTGGTGGTTAAACACTTGAACCCTGGTCTTAGAGACCAGAGTTCAGAATTGTGAACGGAGAGGTGTAAAGTACTAACCGTTGCTAGATCAACATTATGCACAGCCGGAGGATCTAATATAGGAGAATGAAGCCCCTTCTTGGCCTCCACGACCTGCTCCTCGGCTTTCACTAGTGATTTGTAGTAATGTGATCGTTCATCGAAATCCAAGTGCTTTCCGGCCACTTCAAAACCACTGGCTCTCACCATCCCAGCCACATTAGGCCAGAGCTGTGGAAACTTGGAAGAGCCAGGAATGTTACTGTCATTTCCTTCGGACAGGCATAGGAACACTGATCCAAAATCCATCATTCTCGAGTCATCTTCATCGGTTAGATTGATCTTTCTACTAAACTCCAATGAAATATAAACCTGAATCACACACATCGCAACTTCAAATCAGGGGAAATCTCATTCATCTACATCTAAGTATGCCTATTCTCAACTAAATATTATAAAATTTAAAAAGTTTTTAATAATCTCTTAATTTATTTAGTCCTATTTTATTCCATCTTGTCAGCTTTTAAGTATAAAAGACAAAAATACCATTTTCTTAAAGATGATATTGTTTGTCATTTCACTCAAAAGTTGACGGGATAGAATAAATTAAGAATTAAGAATTAAAATACCATCTACATTCAAGTTTTGTTTAACAAGTGAAATAAACATAAGAAAAATAAGTGTCAGAGTGAGGGTCAAATCACGGTTAGTTTAGACTAGATTAACATTTCCCGCTTTCTTACTGATAAAAAACACGAATCATTAGCATTACCTTATGTCCGATGAGGCACGTGCGTAGGTACTCCTTGGCCGCTAAAGCATAGGGCGCAGGACTTTCATCCCGACGAGGATTGCCTATCTTAGGACACCTTAGACTCGAGAGATGTACTCGGCGCTCTGCCGACGGACAACCATAGGGCGCAGCATCATCGGCAACGATGATAAAGTCTCCACTTACAACCTCCACAACCTAGTAAACAAACATGGTTTCATGAGCAATTTTTTTGTTTGTACACCAATAAGCAAAGTAAAAGACTCACAGTTCCGGTAAAATCCTGGCCGTGGATTGGTTTCGTGCAGCTAACGGGAGGCACGAAGTTCTTCCAAATCTTGATCCCGTCTTTCTTCGCTTTGATTTCAGCTTCCTTCAACTGTTGCTTAACATCTTCGTCCAAGAAGCACGCGCTCGATTCAACGTATCTTGCTAACCCCTTAGTTCATAGCAATGAAAAGGTTTTTAACATTGAAGGTTTTGTGCAAGATATGGAATTGTTGTGTAAGTGAGCAGCATACAATTTTCAGAAGCTCCATGGCCAAGCTCCTCGATGCGTTTCCTTCGTAGTAGTACACTGAACCAACCAAGTTGTTGGATTTGTCTACTCCCTCAAGAACAATGCACACCTGTAGTTCCAACACAAACTGAATCTGAGCATGCGCACAAAACATTTTTAAGGTGATAGCAAATGCAACTCATATCTCTATAACCAAATTGTTGAAAAATTGGCATCAAAGTCAATTATTATCTTTTTCGGTTTAAAAGATTCTAATCAATTTTTGTAATGCGCATACTAATTAGTCTAGGGCCACTCCTCTTTACCTGAACTTTCAAGTGAAAAACATCATTATCATAGAGACTGAAAATCAATCTGTACCGTATCTAGTGGTCAGAATGCAAAGAGGTAATTGTAAATAAGCTAATGGTAAAAAAAATAAATTAAAGTTCACGTATTTCTGATTTTACCATTAATAAATCTGTTTTAAATCCGAGTCATTGGATCGCACTAATCCAAAACCTCATATTAGTTCTCAGTTTCTATGATAAGATTAGGTTTTTACATAAAACCTAGTCTCTCTATATATATATAGGGACACTACGTAAATAGGGGTATTACTTAAACTTTGATCTCTCATTAATTTTAAGGAGGGTATGTAAGTAGCCTAGGAAAAATTTAGGTATAAGTCTAATATTGTTCTACAGGTTTCAGGACTATTCGTGAGTGAGCACAGACCGACCTAACAATTGTATTAACCCACCACTAGTTGCTTTCAAATTGTAGGAAATAGAATAGTGTAACAATAATGGAGGTCATAAAAACTTAACCGGAATCTCATATCAGTGAGTTGACGGTGTCACATTACAGCTTCAATTTTCTTTGCTATAAGTTATTTTAACTTTTATCATTATTATATTGTTCTATGTTTCACCCAAAGTTTGTTTATCGAACTGACTACACTTATATTTGGATCCCTAGGACTAGAACTCAAGTCTTTATTGTGATATCTTCTTCTACCACCTTTATTAAGGTACGGGGTAAATGTTTTGAACACATTCAAAAGTTTAAGAATAAAAAGTTTAGCACACTCACATCTCTGTGCAAAATGTGCGTTTCCGTGAAGTATCTAGCTTCTCTCCCAAACTCCTCCGAAGTCATTTCAGGTGGTGGAGGCATGACCGCAGCGTATCTCTGTGCCGGTATCACCGAGGTGGAAGAACTAGCAGAAGACTCGTCCTCCCGTGAGCAAGTCCTTACTATATTTGGAAATTCCATTCTTCCCGAGCACGGGGCCTAACAAGAATCATAGATTTCTCAGTACTTAAACATAGAACAAAACAATAACAAACATAGGATGCTGAGTAAGATGTCTTTACTTGGACGCCAGCTATGAGCATTTTAATGAATTGGAAATCAGGAAGCAAGTAGGCTTTGATGGTGCTCCCATCTTTGACATGTTCGACAATGGCCTTGCTGGGCCTTCCTTTCCTCTGAGCCAAGAGATCTGTAGAGTTCAGGTTACTAGAAGTGCCTGAACCTATGGAGGCCCGAGAAGAACTAGGTGGCTGCTGCAGATTTGAACGGAAAGAGTCACATAAAACACCAAATGTACCAAGACACGCATAAAGTTGTACTAGAAAGGTCTGGATAATGAAGTTGAGACACATTATGTGAAAATCCGGATGGTTTGGAACAAAGGGTTGGCGGAGTTCTAGTTAAAATGTATTTATCACACACTAATATATATATATGTAGTAAAACTTTGAAGTGAAAACTTTTCTCTTGTTATAGAAATTGAGAATTAGTCTGAACCGTTAGATTAGTATATCTAATGACCCAAAATGCGGGAGGGATAATTGTGAATTAATTGAGGTAAAAAAATTAAATTTCTCCGTATTTACGATTTTACCATTAATGAATCTATTTTATATCTGGGCCTTTGGATTGTATTAAACCAACAGTCCAAATTTTCCCTTCAAAGTTATCCACGGGAACTACACACTTGTATAGTTCCTTTTAGTAGATTTCTATTTATATATGGTTTATATCATAAGTCTTCTATTTGTAATAGAAAAATATACCAAGACACGTACACTTAAAACTCTAAATTTTTGAAACGAAAATTACTAGACATTCTTCCGTATCTTATTATTTCCTCTATTCTAAATTATTAAGGGAAAAAAAAGGCACAAAATCAAGATGGCGCCCTCTGCCCTATTTCGACTTCCATTTTCGCTCACCAATCGCCTATTTGATGCTCTTCATTGATTTGTCTTGCACATTCGGGTATATATTTAAATTTTTTGTTTTTATACTATTTGGGAGGAAATAATGAACGAACTTGAACTAACTCTAATTTAATATTAACACTTTGTATCTATGCAAATGTATTTATTGGAATTTGTATTTTTGATCTCAAAGAAGTGAGAGATTCTGACCACCAAGTTAATCCTAATAAGATTCTATTAAAGCTTTTCAATGTACTAGTCTTGGATTTGACTGTACATCTTTTCATACTTTCTTTTAATTCTATGGCAATCTCTTTCAATTCTCTTTCTCTCACACTCAACAAAATAAAAAGACGTAACATGTGACTCGTACTATTATTCAATCCCTTCTTTTTCAACCCCATCTTCCCCCTCTTTATGGGCAAAGGCTTGAATATGACCGTCCGTACCTTTAATCTTCTTCCTAGTTCGAAATTTTATTTAGTACTTTCCCCTCCTACACAATCTTCATGTATTCGGTTGTTTATGTTGCCCGAATCTTATTTCCACTACTTATGTCTTTCTAGGCTATCCACCTAACCATCGAGGTTATCGATGTCTTGAATCATCCTCTAGCACGGTTTTTATCTCTCGTCGTGTCATCTTCTATGAAACCGTCTTTTCTTATTCCTCACACCACTCCCATGAACTATCCACGTCCTATGATTTTCTCTCCACAACAGCCGATGATATCACTCATCTTCTCTTTCCATCCCACTTTTCCAATTCTATTCGTCTCCCGAACTCTCCATCCGAAACTCCTAGCCCATTTCCCTCCTTCTGCCATATCTTCGCCTACTACGGACATACTCCAAAACCTCAATCCTCCTACTTGTCCTTCACTCCCTTCTACACTGGTCATGTTCAGTCCTATGCCCAACCATTCCTATTTGTACCATCACTTTGCCTATTTCATCTTACGATTACACGAAGCAAAACCGGTATGTTAAAATCAGGACGTAACTTTGATCTTCATGTTTCACCTCCTCTCCTTCCCCTATAGCACGATCCCCTGCCCAAGTTTTTTACGATCCTCGGTGGAAACAAGTAATAAAAGTTGAACTCTCTGCTCTTTATGCTAACAACGTTTGGGATTTGGTATCTTGCCCGTCTGACATTAACATTGTTGGCTCCAAATGAATTCTAAATATTTATTATTTTTCTGTTCATCTAATTTATCATAAACGGGCCTCTTATTATATATTGTCTCTCGAAAATGAGCTTATCTGTGAGGCTGTGTGCAATACAAAATCATAATTGGGTCTTCAACTATTAGGTTGAGCTTTTAGTTGAGTTGATCTTCTAATATGTATCAAAGTTTGATTTCGATCACAACACACAAGTTTGATTCCGCGACCTATAGAATTCTTTTTTTTTTGATACATCAATTTCTTTGTATCAAGTGTTGGTAAGAGTCAACCTTACTTATGTAGAAGTAGGGGGCCACTACCACTTGACTTTCTTGATTATTATCAAGATTGATGTATCAAATGATTTTTCTTATGAACTACCTTTATGTAGAAATGAGCTCATAAATATCATTGGACTCTGCCTTTTTTGTAAGAGAGAGAGAGGTCCAACAAGAGTGAGAGAGAAAATCTCAAAAAGAATGGATAAATGGTACCGTCGCTCAGACTCGAACCTTGATCAAAAAGACCAGAGTTCAAGTGCCTTTACCAGAACTCGCGACCTAACGAATTCTAATTATTACTCCATTCATCTTATAACTCTTAATGGACCCCATTATGTTTTATCTTTAAACCTGTTATCCCTCTTCTGAACGAGTTTATTTTCGAAATTTTCTTTTCACATCCAAAACTAAAAACGGACTTATCTCTCAAGATAAGTGTTAGAACATAAAACCATATTAGCTTGAGCTTTCAATTGGTTTGGTCTTCTATTGGCTCTCTCTAATGCTAAACTTGGATTGATCATTTCAAAGCTAGGTCCTATCAGTTGGGCAGCTCATGGATCAAACCAATCAATGGCAAAAAATTAGAGAACAGTACAAGGATGGTTTCAAAGGGATGTAATGAAATGAACCTTGCTCCACAGTCCTAAACGGTTGTGCTTAGCTTCTATCTGAAGTTGATGAAGCTGAGTCAGGTACGGGCTTGGTTGGGCTTGTTGCTTGACCTGCAAAAACGAATATCAATTACAATACAAACACTACTCTGCAACTTGCAAGAAGTAAATAAAGAAAAGAAAAAAAAAAAACAAGTTCTTCTAAAATTTAAAACTGGATCCTCCTAAAAAACTAAGCTTACAAGCACAGTTAAGATATTTATTAAGTAGTGACAGGATTCATATCTGAAAACAGTAGCAAACAGCTCATTACCTTAGCCAAGCCAAGACAAACCAGCAAACTAGCCACATTGATATTCCGCAGAAAAACTGAGCAGAACTCTCTGTTCTTCGTGGAAATGAAATCTATTCTGAAAAGCACTTCCTACAAAACAAACCCATTTCACAAAATTAAAAAAAAAAACAGTCCTAGGATATAAGAACAAACCTCCCCAATCAAGAGCTTTCTCAGCAACTCTCTACTCTCCCAAGAATAAGGTTCGTCTATGGAGCCCTCTCTCACAGCCTAAACACCAACATATCACATTCAAAAAGATTAGTACGGTACTTCAGCTTAAGCTTTTAGTTGAGCTGATTGTGTGATATATGCACAGAAATGATGAAGTGAGCAAGTGAAAGTGGGAGCTCGAGATCGAACCAGTTTGGGAGCTCTGATGGAAGAGAGAGACACAACTTTTTCCAGGCTCTGCTTCAAGGCGGCGAGTTTGAGCGTGTCTCCGGAATGGACTCCGATGACATGGCCGAGGTACCATGTCACTGTCTTTGTCGGCGCCTCCTGATCCTCTTTGTCGGAACTCATACCTCTTTATTATTTGAATCTACGAACAACATAAGATAATGTGTCATTCATTGAATCGAATCCCACATAAATAAATAGCCATATCAAAACATTAAATAGAACGACCACATAAGTCATGTGATTAAGTTCATGCGACTCTAATCAAGTGGTTTTTGGTTTTGGAGAATACCAAAATTAGAACTGAGATTAGGACAGAGACGATAAGAGAGAAATGGGTTGATGAAGATGTGAAGATTAAGGTTATTTGTAATGGTTGGAGCCAGACTCAGACAATTGTTACTTACCACTTTTACTTGCTTTCCTCTCTTTAAGTAATTGCCATTTTTGGGTGTGTTATTTTTTCACTTTTTTTCATATGCACCCCTACTTCCTAAAATAATTACAATGGTTTCTTGTTTATGCTTTAACTTGTTAAGCTTAATTACTATTGAGGATGATGTTTTAATGTTTATTGAGTATTTATTGTGAAGATGAAATGAGTTATTTGTTTCTGCAAAAAAAAATATATGAGTTATTTGTATAGTGTTAAGGAATTACAGTTTCATTATTTGTGTGGACAAAATAACGACATATTAATTACGTGCTCGTTATTCAATAATTGAGTTTTGGAATTCCACGTGGTTGAGTTCTATTTTTATCGGAATTAACTAGATTTTGTTCATTTATTGTCTTACTATATTTTGTCGTGACGCGGTTCTTTTCATATTTGAATCATCGGTTTTAAATTCTTCTTTCAATGATTGATTTTGTGTTTGTCTGTAGTGATATAATTCTTATTTTGTGTGTATGGCGGTTAAGAATTTTTTTTTTTTAATCCATAACGTACGAGGTATTAATCTCTACGAATAACGACTTATCTATTTGTAATAATATCTTATGTGATCTAGAGAGTACAATCGAAAATTACAAATAAGGTAATAAACTATTTATACTTATCTTTTCTCTAAAATATATTATATTGAGTCATTTGTTTTTCAAACTATAATAGGTAACATTTTTTTTTCTCAAAGATACACATATACGACTATAAGAAATTAAATGTAACCTCGACCTAACAAGTTGAATTCAATTTAATCCATCAAAGTTTAGTAATAATTTGAACTATTACTTAACTTAATCATGCTCTCTATCCTGATTATAATGATCCAGAAGATTACTAATAAGTAACAACAAATGCAACGGTGAAATTTCGAATTAAAGAAAGTTGCGGGGGCAAAATAAATACTAAAAGAAATAGTAGGACCAATTTGAAAGAGTAGAAAATAATTATATATTGTAGCGGTTACTCCGAAAAGCAGTAGTGTTGTCTATTTAGAGTTGACTTTGTGATTCATGAGCCAATAGAGAA
>JAYMSW010004011.1:0-11467 GCA_036897725.1 Erodium texanum
TAAGAGAGTTAGCAAGAATTGAATAAAAACAATACAGAAGTGACATGCAAGATTAACTCGAAACCCTAAAAATCTAACAAGGTTAAAATAAGAAAATTAGAAGAAAAAGGTGAGAGGCTGAGAGATTAGGGTTTCAAGAGTGTGTTACCTGACCTGTGGCTTCGATACTGTCCATGTCCTCCTACGAGATCGAGTTCAAACCCAGGTGAAGGTCTTCTACGAGTTCAATTTGAAACCCAGAACCAGAAGAGGAAGGATTTGAGCTCGAACACTGAGACAAAGAGAGGGAACGAGAACGAGAGCTACACAAAATTTGACCCTCCATCTCTCCCTCTCTACTTTAATATTAACTCTGAACACTCGAAATCTCAAACGTTGCTTGGGTTTCAGAATTTCAGAGAGGAAGAGCAAGAGTCCCAACCAAAAAAAGAGAAAGAACGAAGAGTTAGAGAAGACGAAATGAGAGGATGAGAGAGACGGTGTATCATTTCAGATAAGACGAAATGAAGGGTTGGGATTAAAACCCTAAAATCAACGGTGAAGGTGGAAGATTTGAAGGAAATGGGCTGGGCGTGGAGTGTTATTGGGCTCATGTACTGGGCCTCTAATGTTGTTCGGGCCTAGAGTTAGCCCAACTCCACCGGTGGTCCAACCTTCGGTTTATCGGCCGGAGAGCTCTTCGGTCCCCATCCTTCACGCCGGACGCCGCCTCCATGACCGTCGGTGCCGGTCGGTTTTACCGGTTCCGGTTTTGATTGACCACCCCTATCTCCAAGCCCTTCTTTCCATTTTCATATTTTTAATTTTAATAAAAGAAGGAATGTTATTGCATTGAGGGTACTTTTGTCATTAAATAAGTTTATTAAACATGTGCTAGTCACATGGCTAATTTTATGTTAAGTTTTGGACAGAAATCATGACAATTTTTTTTAATATTATGGTATTCGTGCAACAAAATTTTTTATAGGTAAGTTAGGAGTAGTCAAACGTAATTAAATCAATTTTTTATTAGGATTTTTAATTAATTTTCTAAAATAAATTTTTAAAAATAAAATTACCATCAGCAAAAATCTATTGTGGCCTCCACCGGCAGAATTTTTCGACCCCACTGACATGGGTCATCGTCCGACTCGCGAAGACAGCTTCTGACAACTCACCATCCGCAACCGGTAATCAGCTTCCGGTATCGGAGGTCCTCCTTCAATTACCGACTTCTGCGATCCAAAACCCGCATTCTACAGTCACCTCTTACCAACTTTGCGCCTCCAGTAAACCATCGACTACCCTACGTCCGAGACCTGATATGGGATGCCCTTATTGTCGATTCTCTACGTCTCTACTTTGCCTTTTCCATGCTTTCTTTTAATTAGTTTTGTATATAGAATTTCGGATAATGGCAATCCGTTTGGTCTGTTTCCCAAAAACAATGGTTGCCAATAAATCTATGTTTACTTGTAGACTATGAACACATTAACTAATCTTATTTCATTTTCAAAACAAAACAAAAAAAATCTTATTTCCATCCGTATGACCCATTTCTGTTCTTGCAAGAGCGAGAGCAATGTCAATGACAAGAACCTAATTGGTTGAACCTTATTATTAGATTTAACTGTCACAAAAACTTTCTATTAATTTTGAGATAACCATATAAAACACCATGATTTTAACCTGATTGGTAAAAACTAACAATGTTTTATTGGGTCCGTAAATAACACTAGTGAAATTTTTCTTCGTCTGCAAACTGACTAACACCGTGCGTTTTCTTATGAAATGACCTTTCTGCCCCTCCCCTCGATCTAAGAATAGTGTAGTTTAGGGTTTGTTTTGGGGGAGATGATAGTTTTAGGGTTTGATCTGGGGAGAGGGTAGTCTAATATTCGTTATTTAAGGTTTGAATAGTTTAGGGTTTACTTTGGAGAGGTATATTTTAGGGTTTTTCAAAAATATGTGTTACATGTGGAACTCACGTGATCTAAAAAATGTGAAATTTAACGGTTTGCAAACGGAAAAATTTTTCACCAATATATTTTATTGACCACCTAAAATGACCGATACTTGTACATATATTATGAGGACCGTTACTTTGTGGAGTTAACCTATTAATTTTCTACTGTTAATCAATATAACACGTAATGTCCTAAATGTAACTGGTCAGACAAGTAATAAATTCCGTATAAGAGTTAAGCAACTGATCTTGTTGGTACTATCCAACTAACATTATTTAAACTAATTAGTATCTTGTCAGAAAAATTAGTATTTGATGCGATCGAAAACAAGAAAATTGATTATTTTTTCCAAAATTTACCACTTGCATACTCAAAACTTTCCTATCACCATTGCATACTCAAAACTTGATTGGAATATTAGTTCATGCAGTCAGCTTTCAATGATTATAACTCACATATACTGCTTAATAAATACATAAGATCAAACAACATATTAGGACGCATACATGAGAAAACCTAAGACAAATAATTACAAATAACTTAAACAACTAAAATAACAACATTATTGTCCCTACTAGGACTTAATCCCGGTGATCAAAAATAAATAACTCCCTTAACCGATGAGCTAACCCTGGTAAGTAACAAAATTGATTATTATATTTAACCCATATTTGATCAACTTTTTATTATTATTATTATTATTATTATTATTATTCTAAAAATAAAACATAAGGATTATTCGTATTTAAAATATACAAAAAATTGTATGATAAAAAACGATCCTCATGTAAACATTTTGATAACTTATAACCCTCCAAACAAAAAAACAAAAACTTCTCTAAAGTTTCATTTTTTTTTTCACACCTATTCAAAAAAACCCACGAAATGAACTTTTTTATCCCCTTCATTGTCACAAGTTACCAAAAGGCCACGTATGAGAGTCATGTTATTATTATTTTTGCAATTTTTCCTTATAATAACATCTAATAGGAAGAAAAAAAATCACTCAAAACCACAAAATAAGTTGAGTGAGAATAACTAAAGGTCTTGTCGCATGACAAGTGTTAGGGTTAGGGTTTTCAGAAAGTTCGTTGCAGCAGAGCGACTCATGAGTTCGATTTCGACATAGAAAGACTGATTTCAGAGGTCAATAGTTTCGTGGGTGTTGATGGCTAAGGGTAGTAACTGTTTTCGAAGGAATATGGAGGCGGATACGGGCTAGGGGATCGACATACACTTTGATTTCGAATCCATGAAGCTGTATTTAGTGGGGTTATAGATGTCAATGGGAAGGATAACAATCAAAGCTCTCGATCCAATGCGATGGACATGGAATTATTTTAGGGAGCCTATGGATATGTAACATGATCCCCTTACTACTAGAGAAGATGACGGGTATAGCCAACCCGAGGATGATGCGCTTTGAGACCCTGGAAATATGAGTTCAAATTCATGACTTGCCCACTACATACAGGCCGGAGAGGGTGATTTGTGATATAAGAGGTATTGTTGGCGAGGTGATCGAGACAGACCCATGCAATCTCATTGGGACGTGGAAAGATTACATGAGGGTTCAAGTTCGCCTCAATGTAACCAAGGCCCTCAAGAGAAGGATGAGTATTAATGAGTGCTCTGGTCGAATGTAATTATGTCCTCATTGTAACCCATGTAATCTCATTGGCACTCATTCATACTTACAAATTCACCAATGAAGTGTGATTGTTAGCACCGGTGAACGTGGTCCCAAGTGAGCAGCCGGTAGATAACCCTAACGGGGGGAGAGAGAGGCAAATTTAGCTCCCTCGGGTAGCATGGTATCGAGACCTGTGAGAGGTGCTCAAGAGCCAGGTAGAATTGAAACCAGAGGCCATAATTACATTCGACCAGAGCATATTTTCATACTGGTAAATGTTGGGAGAGGAAATATGAGGCCGAGTATGTATGACCTTAAGAAGAGATGAGTTACTAAGGCACAAGGGTCAGGACTAATGGGTAGAGAAGATGGTCCACAGGATGGAATTAATATGAACGAAGAACAGATGGAGGTAGAGGACGACTTTGCAGTTCGTAATGTAACTAGGATATCGGTGGGCTCAAGGAATGAGCTCTGCTGGACGCCATGACGACCATAACTTGGAACTGTCGGGGCTTGAGAACCCTTGGAGCCAACAGTCCATTTATGAGTTGTTAATTCAACATAAGCCTAATATGTTGTGTTTTTATTGAAACGAAGTGTCGTAAGGAGCTTGAGTGAGATGGAGCTTCGAGGGGGTTCTTGTTGTTAACCCAGTAAGAAAAAGTGGTGGCTTGACCTTATTCTGCAAAGATGTAGAGAAGGCTCATCTGCAAACATGCTCAACAATGCATATTGATGTTCTTATTACCCATCCTGATCTTGATGTTCTTCAGGTGACAAGGATCTATGGTAAAGCAGATAGAAGTAGAGGGGATCGCACATGGAACTTGATGCATGAGTTGGTCTCAGACAATCACATCCCATGGTAAATTGTGGGAGATTTTAATGGTATTACCTCACATTGAGAGAAACGGGGTGGTAATAGATACCCTCAAGGCTTAATTGATGAAGTTTGCAATGCTATCCAAGATAGAGGATTATGTGACGTGGTAATGGAAGGGTATGAGTACACTTGGAGTCACGGAAAAGGTCTGGAAATTGGGTGGAGTGTAGGTTGGATAGAAGCTTGGTGAATGGAGCTTGGGTTCAAAAGTTCTTGGATTCAAGATTGGTGCACTTGGGGATGCTTACCTCAGATCATGCACCCATTCTCCTAGTACCAGTATAGCAGCCATCACGGAGAAGGGAGAGTCCCTTTCGCTTTAAAACTGAATGAATAGGGAACCTACTTGTGTCGAGCTAGCGAAAAAGGCGTGGGCATGTGCACCAAATGCCGACATCACCTCAAAACTTGACCAGGTCAGGAAACATATCTCGAATTGGAGCCGTAACATTCTAGGCAGGATTGATGGTCGAATTAAAAGGTGTATGGTGGAAATGCTAAAACTCGAGCATAAACTAATCTGTCAGGGGTTCAGAGATATAATGCTTTTCACAAACAGCTTCATAGAGCCTTATTACATAGTGATGATGTGTGGGAGCAACGGGCGAAAGAACACTGGCTTAAGAATGGTGACCTTAACACCAAATTCTTTCATGCTCAAGCCAATGCGAAGCGTAGAACCAACCAAATTAAATGGCTCGATTATTCTAATAACACTTGGAGATATTGGTCGAATGGTCTGGACTTGGAGATGAAAGCATATTATACCACCCTATTCACCTTAGAAGAAGTGTGCGAATTGGAGAATTTGAATGTTTTCCCTGAACCATGGACTCACAGCAAAATGAAAAGTTATTGAAACCGGTATCAAAGAGAAAAGTGTGGTTGGTAGTGAAAAACATGAACCCCAAAAAGTCTTCGATTCCATATGGTTTAAGCCCGAGCTTTTATCAAAGGCATAAGAGTACTATGGGCAAAGATTTCTACCAAGTAGTTCGAGAGTTTTTCCAATCCTGGAATATGCCCACCGGATGTCAATAGCACGAGTGTGGTTTTGATCCCAAAGCACAAGGATCTCAGGAATATGGGTGATCTAAGGCCAATATCTCTATGTAACGTACTCTTTAAGATCATCTAAAAAATCATGGTGAATAGAATGAAATGGCTCATGGACATTTTAATATCTCCCTCTCAGACTGCTTTTGTAGTTGGCAGACTAATCACAGACAATATAATAGTTATAGAGGAGATGATTCATTACTTAAAGAGGAGGAAGAAACAAGGCCGAGAAGGTTATATGGCAGCCAAGTTGGACATGAGCAACACTTATGATAGGGTGGAGTGGACTTGTCTCCTAATTGTTCTTCGTAGAATGGGCTTTCAGACAGATGGGTTCAGTTGATTGATTGCTGCCTTTGTTTTGTCTAATACACTTTCATCCCAAAAGGCTAGAGCACAGGCCTGATCACTCCTACCAGGGGCATTCGTTAGGGAGATCTTCTCTCTCCGTATTTATTTATTATCTGTGCGGAGGGTTTTCCCTATCTTATTTATCAATATGAGAATACAGGAATTATTCATAGCTACAAAATAGCCAGACAGGCTCCAAGTGTTTCCCACTTACTATTTGTTGATGATAGTTACATATTCTACAAAGTAGCGACAAAAGAAGCTAGAAGGGTGTAAGAATTATTGACTCATTTTGAGAAGATGTCGGGTCAACGGGTGAATGGAGAGAAGTCAACCCTCTTATTTAGCTCTAATACTACCCCGGAGATCAAGACCGAGATAACCAATGTGCTCCAGTTAACAGAGGGCAACAAAGCCACCAACCTCAGCTTACCAAGATTAGTGGGGCAGAACAAAAGGGAAGCCTTTAATTTTATTAGGGATAAAATCATCTAGAGGATCCAAGGATGGGATGGCAAGTTTCTATCCAAGGCGAGCAAGGAAATCTTGCTCAAGTCGGTGTGTCAGGCTCCTCCAACCTATGGTATAGGTGTCTACTTATCACCTATCACTTTGACAGAGGAGATGGAGTGGATTATAGCGAAGTATTGGTGGAATCATAATGCACATGGAAAATGTATAATTTGGATGTCTTTATCCAGGCTGAGCAATTATAAGCATGAAGGTGGACTCAGTTTCAAACATCTGCATGATTTTAACATTATCTTACTTGGGAAGTAGGGTTGGAGCTTACTACTACATGAGGAGAGCTTAATGGAAACGCTCTACAAGGCCAGATACTATCTTGACGGGGACTTTTTATCTGCTTCCTTGGTTAACTCGCCTAGTTACATCTGAAGAAGTATCATGGCAGTACATGAAATTGTTAGAGAGGGAGCACGACGTTAGATAGGCACAGGAAAGAACACTAAAGTCTTGGGGTCACATTGGCTGCCCAACACCAACCCGAGAGTAAGCTCTTCATGCCCAGCTTTGGTTGATGTGTTAGTAAATTCTTTGACGAGCATTGATGGAGGGAAGTTGGATGAGGAAATAATTTCGGATTTGTTTGAAGAGGAGGAGGTGACTCGAATTCGAGCCATTCCTTTGAGCCATGTTCGACACCCAGACAACTGTTACTAAGCTTTTGATCGCTTAGGTGAATATTCAGTCCCGGGAATGTACAAAGTGTTACAAACTAGACCCAATAGATGATTTGGTTCGAATGATCATTGGGTTTGGAAGCTGCTCTAAAAGATTGTGCTCCCCCAAAAATGACCAATCTGGTATGGAGAATGATCACGGGGTGTCTCCCCATGCTAACTAAGCTGCAAGGGAGACATGTGTCCCTATTGGAGTAGAGTGTATCAGATATTCACTTCCAGAATCGATCGAGCATGCCCTCTTGGAGTATCCGTATGCCCAGCAGGTATGAAATCTTTCGGGGATCGCCAATCCCCTAGTTACCAGCTCTCTGCATGAGTGGCTGGGAGATTGTTTGGAAACTTTGCCCAGTGAGGAGTTGGGATTGATGGTTGCTGTGTTGTGGAAATTGTGGAAGGGGAGGAACAAAGTACTCTAAAACCAGCAACTCAGAGCTCCAACTTCGATTTGGCTCCAAGCACAGTGAGGCCTAGAGGCTTGGTTTGTTGCCAGGTTATCGGACTCTCAGCCTTGAACACCTAGTCCAGTCCCGAATGTTGAGAAGTGGTCGCCTCTGGCAGCGGGCTGCTTTAAAGTGAACACCGATGAGCCTCAGTTACAAGCTTCGAATAAGGGAGGAATTGATTTCGTTGTACAGGATCATGCAGAAGTAGTCATTGCATTGAGGAGCTGAATTCTCACTAGCCTTACAGACCTAGAAATTATAGAAGCCATTAGTGTCTGTGAAACCCTCATTTGGGTTCAGAGTTACGACAAACAAGTAGTAGTGGAGTCGGACTGTCAACGAGCTGTCCATCTTCTTCAGTAAAAGGTTGAGCTATTATCTCCACTCAGTCTTATACTTTTAGACTGTAGACACTACCTTCAGGGTCTCCCGGGTATGTCAGTTTCTTCCGTTCAACGATCAAGAATAAGGTCGCCCATAGACTTGCCCGAACAACCTCTTCTTATTCTGGTTGTAATCGGAACCTGTTAGATTTACCTTAGCTTATTAAGGCTCTTCTTGTTTCACACATGCAACATTAATGAAATATGGAGGTTCTCAAAAAAAAAAAAACTTAAATAGAAAATAACAACTAGTAGGATATTATAGTAATTAAATTATTATTTAATTTATAATGTACTTATTTGGTAAGAACTCTTAAACTAAATTGATAATACAATTCATAAATCAAAAGTATTATTATTCAATTTTTAGTTACGAAAATATAATAAACTAAGTTGAATAGTTTTTAAAAGTTAATATTACTAAACAATTTGATACGATATAAAATGGACTATTGCTTATTGGTTAAAAAAAAAAAAAAATAGTGTAGAACACACGACTATGAACAGTGACACTGTAAAAGGTATATGGAAGACTACAATTATGATTGTTCTCAAACATGAATTGCTAAATTAATGTTGAATCAACTTAATTTTGTTTGGGTGATGCGATGTGAAGGTGAATTATTATTATTTTTTTGAAATTATTAGTTCTCTTCAAGTAATATATAATAGTTAGTATAGGTAGGGCATGCACATATTTTTTTTTCTATCTTTCAATTTTGTGTGTATTTATGATGTTTAATGAGCATCATTGAGTGGTTTTTCACCCCACTCAATTTTGTCTATTTTTATTTTAAGCAAATAGTTAAATCCTGGATTATTATTACTTTTGTACATCTTTATATTTTTATATAATCTACACAATTTAGCACACCCTGGAAATTGTAAAAGAAGACTTCCATATATATGACTCTTATCTAACTTGTCATTCTTGAGATTTTATCAATTGAAGGTTGGGAACTTGGGAGTTACCAAAGTGCCATACTTGAGGGAGTTACCAAAGTAAGACAACGTGTTGAAAGAGCCGGTTCTTTCGTGACTTGTATCGACTCTAAACAAGGAGATAAAAAAAAACACACTTACGAGAATTCCGCAACGACGTAGAATGCAGAGTCCACTCTAGACGCCGCTTAAACGCTACGTACCAACGGTGCACCGACACATGGTTGGAAAAAAAAAAGTCGTTACAGCGGCTCTTTTAGCAACAGTCGACAGTTCGATTTTTTTTTTAATGAATGTTTTTCACGTTCTATAATACCCAAGCATTCCAAAACCCTTCACACTATTATCTTAACTTCTTTTATTTTATTATTCTTTTAATTCATCCTAATTTTCCTACTCATTCCTAACATTGATCTCAACAACACCAACAATCCATTTAACATACTTGCACTTGATTTTTTCTCCGATCGAAACCTAATAAACATGTCTTCATAATATTCTCCAACAACATGCAACCCTATTTTTCATGTCTTACGAAATGTGGCAATATATGCAACAACAACTTGCCAGTTAACAATATAATCTCATAGGTATGCAAATTTTATACCATCCCCAAATGCTCATGCATCCATCCGTACCCGACATGTGGCCCATGCGAGGTTCCGTTCGATCACTATCGACCCCGTTAGGTAGGAGTCAATCCATGGTAACTACGGGGGTTGATAAGAACGATGGGGAAGTCCCAGGGGAGGAGCATCCCGAACCCGTGCAAGAAGCTCAAAGACTTCTCGCATGTCGTGGAATGTTGAGGTTGATAAATTGCTGGTGGACGTCGGGATGTACAACTCTTGCGATGCAATTCAAGGAAACTACAAGAACGGGGACAAGTTGCGGCCAAGGGCAACTCCTTGAAAAAAAGTAGTCCAATATTGAAGCTCAAACAATGTAAAGATCATTAGGAAAAGAAAATATCAAAGATCAACGACTTTAACGGCATATACCACCGCAAACGGTTGCAACATAGGAGTGATATGTTGGACGACTAAATTATAGAAGAGGCTGAGATCGAGTACACTTGCAAACATAACACAACATTCCAATACAAGTATTGGTGGGCTAAGGTGCGGAACCTACCAAATTGGTCGAGCTAAGATGTGTCTTCATGCCCGAGCAATAAAGTGAAAACAGGCGAGGATGGATCTTACACCTCCTCACAAGGCATGGATTGCGACAACCCCATCAATGTCGGCGAAGACATGCCTCTGTCGCCGCCACCTCCTACCCAAGGATAAAAGTCATCCAAGAGAGACAAAGGAAGAAGAAGGCTGCGGATTCCGACGAGATATCGATGCTCAATGAGACCATTGACCATTTCTCAATGATACATAAAAATCGAGCGGGCAACATGTTGGAAATTGAGAAATTTTGATCCACTACGAAGGTGAAGGTGACTCACTACATGAATGAGGCCACATAAAAGACTTTTCAGGCCGAGAAGTTGAGGCCCTCGTTAGGTATGAGAAGTTGTGTGACAAAGACGTGTCGTCAATAAACGAGGAACAATTACAATGTCATGAGACGAAGCAGAAGATATACGAAAAAAATACTCGAAATCTAACAATATGATCTAATTTCAAGTAGTTGATATTATTTCGTTTTCAAAGAAATACAATTAATGATAAATATTCATGTTCGTCCTAATTAACAACTGATTTTTTTTTCAAAAAAAAAAAACATTTACAGCGACGGATTTATTAACATCGTACTGCACTGTCATCGAGTCCGACATCAGTGTAAATATCTTTTCTCCTATGTTGGACCCCACAAAAAAATACATGAACAAATAATTATCAATGCTACATTTGTCCTTAATCTAACACTGATTACACTGCTAATCATCGTGGATAATATCCGTTACTTAGAATCTACTCCTTTCTCACTCGTCCCAAACTGGTTTCCTTATATATGTAAACTCCTTATTAGTTTCAGTCATCCTCTAAACAATTTCCAATACAATACATGGACACATTTGTTTCTTATCTATTCTACGCCTTTGCTCTCATCATTTTCAATCTTTTGTTTTTCATTTTAGCTTCAGCAATTCTGAATTACCGAAAGAACCTTCCCCCGGGGAACATGGGTTGGCCTCTTGTAGGCGAAACCCCAGACCTCGTCCTCGCCGGCCGTAAGGGAACCCCAGAGAAGTTCTTCACCGACAGGATGGCCAAACACTCGCAAACAATCTTCAAGACTTCCCTTTTCGGCGAGCACATGGTAGTCCCGTGCGGCGTCTCCGGACACAAGTTCGTGTTCTCCAACAACAACAAGGCTGTCACCTCCTGGTGGCCTCGCACGTTCGAGAAAATCGCACCTTCCCTCGTTGCAACCTCTTCCATGGACGAGGGAGTCATCAGGCTCCGGAAGATGGTCGCCGGGTTTCTCGCACCCAAAGCGCTCAAGAACTACTTAGGAGTCATGGACGAGGTTGCCAGAAGTCAACTCGAGAACGAGTGGGCGGGGAAGAAAGAAGTCAACGTGTACGAGCTGACGAAGCGGTACACTTTCGTTTTGGCTTGCAAAAAGTTCCTGGGCATCGAAGAAGCGCAGCCGATAAAGAGG
>JAYMSW010004012.1:0-11466 GCA_036897725.1 Erodium texanum
TGGTGCGTTGTTGACCGGTCAGCGACGACCGGTCATGATTCTTTGAAAAAATAATGAAGTTTTTAAGGTTCAGCTCAGCCTCACCGACCCTATAAGTACCCCCTTGGGGATATCTCTTCATCATACAAATGCCGACTACTTACCCTCGACCTCTTGTGCCAACCTCACTTTATCGGTTTCTGGCCCACAACCACCACAACAATATAGTGGCAACTCCGGCATGGTCATGTACACAAGAGGAGGAGGCCCGCCTCATCTTGGCATGGTTACACACCTCGACATGGACTGGCAAGACTGCTGGTAGGTGGTCCACCTCTGCTTCCTCGATAAGACACCAATCGACTGGAACGGTCTCGAACAAAACCAACATCAGTGCAAAAATTACTATATACACCTATACACGTTACTTTTGTGACAAGTGCTTCTTATTGACCACTAAGACTTTGTTATTATATACGTCACCCTAGTGACAAGAGACAAGTACTCCCTACGTCATTTATTGCTCTCGTGGACTTTTTGAGCTTCATTACACAACATAAAAAAAGCAAGAGCTCTTGCAAATTTGAAGCAAATTCAATTGATCTTTACACTATGCTTCTTCAGATCATTGTGCTTACACTCTACCTTTGTTGCTGGACTTGCTTGTCAGAGCATGTTCCTCCTGCAATCTTCGTTTTCGGAGATTCCTTGGTTGATGTCGGAAACAACAACTACCTAGTTTCTTTTTCCAAGGCCAATTTTGTCCCCAATGGGATTGATTTCGGGCGGCCAACAGGACGGTTCACGAATGGAAGAACTATTTTCGATATTATCGGCAAGTATCATCATATCATAGAAATACTACTTGTCAATCTTATGGTTAATCATGACAACTATTACCATTGTTGCAGGTCAAGAGCTCGGTTTCAAAGATTTTATTCCTCCTTTCATGGACACTGCCGCGACGGCTGGAGATTTGGTTTTGAGAGGTGTAAACTATGCTTCAGGCGGATCAGGCATTCTTAATGACACCGGTTACATATTTGTAAGGCTCTTCTCAATTCAATTAACTTATGTCCTAAGGTTAGATCAACAATTCCTGATTTCCCTCTTCTTCTTCCTCACTTGCTACATTAAATGGTTGTTATAATGTGATAATTCTATTTCAGAAGATTATCTCTCTTTTTAATCCTACTCTTTTGAAGTTGTTCCTATATATAGGAAAGGGATATTATATGGTTCTTCTTTTTGAGTATATATCTCCACTCCAGCCATCAGCCATCACCCATGCATGGGAATTTGTATAATTTTAGTGTTTAACTCCATCTCAACATAAAAAAACTACATCAAAAGTCAGGCTAATATTTTAGGGCATGGTTGTTGAAGTAGGGATGCCCTTTATAGATTTGTCTATGGTCTCCCTCAATTCCTATTCCTCCAAATTAGCCCCACAAAAAACCTAAGAAATTCAACTAGACTTTTATGATTTGAAAAAGTAACTCATATAAGTTGTTTAATAGTGGATCTTTTTACTAGGGTTGGGATAGACACAAAAATAATGAACTTAACAAACAAAAAAATAGTAATGGAGCCGTTTCCCATATCAAGGATTACTGTGAATCGATAATTTTCAGAAACACGTTTCCAGTACACTTTTACTATAGTTTTAACTATTCTGAAGCGTAATCGGTGACATACATCGTGTCATGGGACGGGGATGTATACTAATACTGGAATTCTAGCACCAAATCCAATTAAACATTTTCTTCTGGTGAACATATATAATAGATTGAAAGAATTAGTTTATATAAATCCAATTAGTCTTTTTCACTATGATGAACATTCTGTAAATCGACGATTGAAAACCTGGTGTTGGGGACATGAAATTGCATGCATGACAGGGTGGTCGACTCAATATGGACGGTCAGCTAGACAACTTCGCAAACACAAGATCCAACATAATTTCAAGAATTGGCCTTTTGGGAGCACAAGAGTTGTTAAGCAAATCTTTGTTTACTATAACAATGGGGTCCAATGATTTCCTCAGCAACTACTTAGTACCTCTACTTTCAAATCCAGAGCAAGCACTCATTCCTCCGGAGGTTTTTGTCACAACATTGATAGCAAAATATAGGCTACAACTCACGGTAAAAGGACGTTGACTTTCATTGTGTTTTATATTCATTGACCCATTTGTGTGGGGCACTTTTGTTGTGCAGAGACTATTTGATCTGGGGGCTCGAAAGATTGTTGTGAACAATGTGGGTCCTATTGGGTGTACACCCTACTCAAGGGACACACATTCTTCTTCGGGGATAGAGTGTGCTAGTCGCCCCAATCAGTTAGCCAGATTGTTCAACTCCAAACTCAAAATCCTTATTGATGAGCTTAGCAGGAATCTAAATGGCTCCGATTTTGTTCATGGGAACGCTTATTATATTTTCGAAGATATACGTCAAAATTACCAGTCATACGGTTCGTATTACGTTAACTATTATCTTTCAGAATATATATGAATTTCTTACTACTTTCATCTTGTAGGGTTTTCAAACATGGATTCTGCTTGTTGCTATTCTGCGGGGCAATTTGGAGGTTTGATTCCATGCAACCCGTCATCCAAACTTTGCGCAAACAGGTCCATGAATTTTTTTTGGGATCCATACCATCCTTCCGATGCAGCAAATATAATCATAGCAAAACTTATACTGGACGGTGATTCAAAGTACATTTCACCCAAGAATATCCGACAGCTCGTACAAGGATCTTGATACCCGTTAAAAATGAGAAAGTATGGTATCATGAGACATGAATTCAATAAAAAAAAGATCATCAAATAAGACATATGAGCTTTGCTTTCTGTTACATATGCTTCTTTTGTTAATTGGAAACATTAACTAGGATGTGACAATTAAGGAAGAACTTCAAATTATACAGATGTGTTTGGAATAAGACTCAAACACATAAATTCACATAATCCTTGCCATTGAGTACAAATCAAATGGTTTTATATTTCATTCTTTCTCACTCTCTTTTACGGATTAGGCCGACTAGATTGTTCAGTTTGAATAAAACTTTGCCAATTATACAAAAACTATGACAACTCAACTCAAAGGTAGAGCATTCGATTTTAAGGGCGGTTAGCGAATTTTATACATTTTTATGTAATACCATAAACTTGATGATTTACGTCACAAACGAGGTCTCTAGTCTTGTATCCTGAAGGCTTAAAAACAAGGTCGCTGATCATGGCATAATGATCTCGAAGGCTTAATTCAAACAGACTTTATTTTGAGCTATACTTTAGTAATTTTACTAAAATCATGATAAAGCTTGCCTCATAAAAAACACCGTTGCAAGTCATCTCCAACAAGCTTCTAAACTTGCAAATTTTTGGTG
The DNA here is from genome assembly GCA_036897725.1 of Erodium texanum. NCBI lineage: Eukaryota > Viridiplantae > Streptophyta > Magnoliopsida > Geraniales > Geraniaceae > Erodium > Erodium texanum. Next base: position 3,376 of record JAYMSW010004012.1, read on the forward strand.
TTTTTGCAAGTTTTGAGCTCCAATGGTGCTTGCAAACTTGCAATTTTTTTTGCAAGTCTTCAAAATGGCTCTCAAATTTGCAAGCCATGGTTGGAGTTGATCACCATTCTTTTTAATAAAAACACTATATTAGTGTAATAATTACAAAAATTTGCAAGCCACCCTTGTAGATGCCCTTACTTACATAATACACAGAAATTGCCGTATCAAAAAAAAGAAAAGTAAGAAGGTCTAACAAAATGGAACTGGCTGGGGGAGTACGATGTACAAAACTTCGGGATTGAAACTTGGATTTCGGAATCGGAACTTGAATATGAAAATCACAACATAAATAATGAGAAGAGACTCAAGAAAGTACCATTTTTTTAAAATTGAATCGAGCATTGGAATTAGAAGTTCCAAACTTCCAATACTACACACACATTCAAATGCATCTTCAATTGAGGTCGCAACGAACTACTTAAGATACCAAGAGGCCTCTTCATGTCTATGATGCACATTCCAGTAGAGGAAGGAAAACGAAAATAAATATTGGTCTTGTACTTCAAGCAATCAAATTGGCTTAAAAAAAAGGGTTAATTACCAAGAGGCCATCATTCAACGGTGTTTGCTTTATAGGGACTTTTGGCAGAATATAGACCTAAGTTATTATTTTCTTTGAGGTGTTAGGGCAAGGCTAACGTGGTAACGGTACCAGCGTTGTCACCTCAAATCTAGTGGGGTCAGTGCGTGGTTTGACACTGATGTCGAAAAAAAAGAAGTCCAATGGGTTGGGAATGGAGAATCGGTGCTCTGCAACATGGCATGGAGAGAGAGGAAGAGAGATGGAAGGGTGTCAGGATTCGTGCGTCTCTAATTGGATGTAGAGCTTCGACAACGCTGCTTAACATCGGCTCTTCGTGGAACGTCGGTGTTGGGCTACCACCGGTACTGACGCAATAGCACCGGTCGACAAATGTCGCGCTAGCCTTACCTTAACAATACTTAAGGGTTCAATTTTTTTATGGGCCTAAATCAACTGCTTAGACTGCTTTATGGTCTAGCCGATCCTATTTCTGGTTCAAGTCCTAAAAAGTCTAACCATGCTAAACAGGTTAAAAGAAAGGCTATTTAACCTTTTTCTATTGTGTTTTTTAGGGGTATTTACGTATAACACCTTAATCTATGATCGAAATTCACATAATCCCTTAACGTTCAGACTTACACAAGGCCACCCTAGACTATCCAAAAATTTACAACGTTAGAAAATCTGTTCATTTTTCATAAGTGACGATAATACCCTTAGATGAAACCAATTATCCTAACCTTAAACCTAACCCTAAAAAAACCCAACACTAAACTACTCAACCCTAAAATAAACCCTAATACTCAATTCCAACCATAAAATAAATCCTAATAATCAAACACAACCCTAAACCATAGAAGAATATGATTTTTTTTTTTTGCTTAAAAACTAAAATTGTAAATAGTTATCTTAAAAACTAATTTTAAAATTTTCCATTAATCTATATATACCTAAAAAGAAAATGTGCTCTTACACGTAACCACATTTTCGTTTTAGTATTCGGTAATGCTGCTTTCTCCCCTAACCGAGGTCTAAACCGTTGTCTGTGGCTCTTGCTCCTGTTCAAGCGCGTGCGGTCGCTGCTTGAAGATGTTGCTTCCATTACTCGCTAGAGTGTTGTGTAACGTCTGGGAAGGTATTGAATGGTCTGTCTTTTGTTTTTGGCCCGTTCGGCTTCCTAGGGTTCGGCCGAAGCCTGGAAATGTACCGGCTTCTTCCGGCAATTAATTCACCTGGTATATCGATGCCACGCTTCTCTTCAATGGTCTTGCTCACCTGGCATTCCCTCTTGCGTGTATTGCTATTTCTCTTTGTTGAGAAAATTTTGGGGCTTTTGTTCTTCCTTCGTCCATGCTGCCCTTACGCCTGTAATGAATCCATAAACCAGGTGACTATACAAATTCAACCAGTAATGTCTACACAAATTCAATCATTAATGTGTAACCGTCGTTGCCAATCCAGCACAAAATGCTTCCAAAAATCTCGAACTCTCCCGTCCCCATCGAGTTCAATCCAAGACCGGGAAGCCTCCTCAGGACAATGAGGAAAGCTTCTGATCGAATCCAGCTTCGTGCCGTCGGAGAAAGAGCCGATCCGGGGGGCTGCTTCTCTTCCTGATTTCAATTCTATTTATTTCTATTCATATATAGTGTACCTGATTTATTACTTCTTCATTGGGAAATTTTCTTCGCTCTTCCCTTCAAATCTATAATTTTGGGTCAGTCTTTGAGCATTCTGGGTTTGCAGATTCGGTTCTCTGGTCTCCTATGGGCAGATCGGTACGTTTTTTCAGCTTTGAAACTCGATCGCTGCTGTTAAAGTTCTTCCGTGCAGCTGATTTTGGAATCTGGGTATTTATTTGTGGATTTTAGACTTTCTTTCTCCGATTTCTGAGCATTTTGTGCGGTGGGTGTGCCTGAATTTGCTTCTCTGTGATCTAATTGATACTAGAAACGTTAACTTTTCTTGTGGTTTTGTTGAATTGCCTGAATCGGTGGTGAATATTTCTGATTCTGACTTTCTAATTTGCCTGAATCTGATTTTCCTGTTTGCCCGAATATGTTTGGCATTGAATTACATCTCCGTTTTCTCCACTATGCATTGAATTACTTCTCTGTTTTCTGATACAGCGAACTCCCTGAATCAATAAGCAGGAATCTAATTTTCCTGTTATTGATGCGTCTCCACGGCACTCTTCCATGTGGCGGTCCACAAGATTGGAAAATTGATAGCGGTCATGGCAGCAATTTCTTCCTCAAGGTAAATCTGGAGTTATTAGGATTAATATCCATTTCGATGATTCTGGTTTTATGATCTGGGTAGAAACAAAGTGGATTATTAAATAAATTAGAGCTTGATCAATTTGCATGTTGATGGTTGGCCTTTGGTTTCGTTTAGGTAACTCTTGATGTTTAATCTCTGGTTGCCAAATCTAATGCTTGCAACAACGGCGATCAGGTAATCTTCGGCTCTTCAATTTCGTTCCATTTTTTTAGTGATTTTCGTATTACCCAGTTTGTTTGCTTTGTCAGTTGTTTGGTATGACGATTTGCATCTCCATTTTCTCAAGATATTAAGAGTTTCTGATTTTTGACAAATTTAAGTATGTTGCTTCTTCGGTTAGGTTCTTGCCTTTTAGTGAAATCAAAGTGGGTTGTTGAACAAATTAGAGCTAGATGAATTGCTTTTCAGAATCTAGAGTGTTGTCAGTTACACAAAGCCTTTAGTCATTTAGTATGGAGCTGGACTCATTTGGTGTATGTTCTCTGGATTACTTTTTTTGATTTAGTTAGTTCCATGTGGAGTGTTATTGGTTCTATTGTGTTTCTTTCGTCTTGCACAAGATGTTAGAGCTATTTTCTTGGCAAATGTTATGCACCTGAATCACGCATTACAAGGTCTTATTTGGTTCCTTCTTTAGTTGATGCTGCTAGAGCTGGGAAATCTAAGGTTGGAACTATAAATTTGCATGTCAATTATCTATTTGGTTCTTTTTATAAATCAACGATATAAAATTCCATATCTGAACTGGTGTCGCAGTCTAACAAGTTTAAGTAGATGATCCAGTTGTAGCGGTTGAGGCAGTACAGGAATTTTTTTTTTAATAGCATTGCTCCTTGCAATATATTTTGATGACATATGATTATTCTAATGGTAGCTATTGTTTTGTAAAACGCCTGCACACACATGTACTTCTCAATTTGTTTTCTATGATGTCAGTTTTTCTTTGTTGATTTTTATTTTGGGAGCTTGCTTTCTTTTTTTTAGATTTTTTAGTTTTGTGCGAAAGTTTAGTGGATCAAATGTTATTGGGAGTTTCCCACTAACCCAACAGAAACATATTAGGTTGAGGAGCAAAAAAAAAAAAAAGTAAGCGAAGGGACGAATGAATTACACTCTAAACTGCTACTTTGGCCAAAGGTTCCCAAAAGTAGATCAGTTGAAGTTAATAAAATTTTCAAAAGGATATTTAAACCTCCGTATGACTTGTATTTGTATTCGTTCTTCAATTCCTTCGTGTTCTAAATTGTGGTTATTCTCTTTGATACTTTTCTTATATATTTGTTTTAACCTGTAGATGCCAAGCCATATTTATCTAAGAGTAAAAGTTACTAATTTCGGATTTGGCAACTGTTTGAAAGAAAAAGAAAGGTATACTAAAATGCTATAAATTTTTATTTTCTTTCACTTATAAATTGGTCAATCCGTTTTTCATTCCGATTTGTTTCTGGGTTTGTGCCGGTCCAGCCTTTAAAAATGATTGTTGCCGTCATTAAGGTTCACATGCATGGATGCATTGCAGAGCTTGTGCTCAGGAAATCAAGAAACGAATCTAGAGAATGCAAGGTGGCCTAGAATTCAATATCTTCCACATTATTTTTCTTAGTTGTGTTCAGTGCAAGTAATTCCTCTGTTTTTTTAGACACTAATTGATTATTCTTCCTCTTTTAACAACCTTAAAGTCACTTTTATTCTAGACCAATGCTTCAGTATCAACACAATTTTATTTACAAAACACATTCTTTTATGTATTAATATATAGAACTTGTATATTGTATTTGATTCAAGTCCAACTGGACCATCTTTTGCTAGTTCCAACATACAGTAGATTTGATTATTTTTCACCTGTTAACAACCTTATAACCTGAGATTAACTCAAGATTGATTGAGTCACCAATTACAAAAAATGGCAAAGCCAAATCAAATATGTTCTTAGTTGTACTTGATTTAGAAAAAAAATCGTTAAAGAGTTAATGGTACAACTCATTAACAATTTTCTGTTCATTAGAGAAAATCTTATAGGGTTGCTAATAAAGGTATTGGCTTATCCTATAAAATCTGTAACAGATAAAGCTCGAGTAACATCCCGTCTTCATTACCATGTCATGTTAATGTTCAAATCAGTTTCAAGTTGCTGGCCTCAAATAGTTAAGTAGCTGTGTTACTGGATTGATCATGTGTTCAAAACCACATGTTTATAGAAACTAACAGAAACACAAAATTATGTGTTTGCATATCATACACTTTACATGCAGGTCATTCAATAAAGCAAGCATTGGAAGCTCGAGAATGAGAATAAGAACAATAAATCTTATATCTCTGGCATAGGTATCCTATGTCCACAATGTCAGTATAAGAAATGTGTTTCAAAGAAAAAATCATGGCTACCAATGGCACTAAACCTGATCCTCAAATAGTTAACATTGTAAAACAATTTTTTTTGTGGTTGAACTTCTAGGGAATTATATGTTTTAGTGCCATAATATATTTTATTTTTGTGTGTAATAACATTTGCTCTCTCTCTCCATTACGAGTTCTGGTACAATACTTACCATAAAATATTGAGCTTCAATCTGTGTCCCTATTGTTAATCTATGATACTTAATAGTGTGATCAACGTGATGTGATGTTGTTTGGTAGTCTTCAGATTGACATTATTGACATTTGCATATCATAGTTGTGGTCACTCATTTTTTTTCTGTCTGGTATTGGTTTAATAAATTTCATAACTAAAATTCTTTAGTCGTTTGCTTATTATACTCTATTTGAGTGGTTTGATCTTATGGCTTACAAAATGGCTAAACTGGGATTGAGGCAGAAACTCTAGATTGTAACAGATCCTTTATATAACTCAAGTCATAGGGAGTCACTGATTTTTACCTTCTTTTTTATCTTTTACAAAGTTATGAGTTTCTGGTTGAAGTTTTGAACCATTATAATTATCTAGGGTATATTTTCCTTAACGCAACAAGCGAGACTTTCTAAGTTCAGAAGAAAATCATCAGAGGTATCTATATTTGTTATGTTGGATTTGTCACAAACTCATCATTGGTAATATCCTTAGACATTGTGGTATGTGGGCTCCTCTATTTAACATGGTTTGTAGCATTTAGAACATTGTCACTGTTTTTCTTTACCTTTGTCAGTGATGTAAATTATATGTGGTACATTGGAGTTTGACACGATTTAGCTCCTCTTTGTTTCATGTTTCTAGGTTAAAGCTTGGCAATGGTTTGCAGTATGTCTTGAATGCCAAATGGTCTACACCAACTGAGGTAATGGGCATCGCCTATAAATTAACTCTTAAGCCTGTTCTTTTTTCTTTTCTTTTTTAAATATTTAAGCCAGATCTTTGTTGAGCTATGGTGCTAAAAATCCCTGTGTTGGAGAAACTTCAACGGTATATTGAAGCAAAGAGAGAGTGAAACACATTTCTACTCCTTGGATATCTGTTCAGCATGCATTCCTGATAGTATTGGTTTTTCAAATGATCAACGCCATTTATTTCTTGATGTGCATGCTTTTTGGTGCATTTTTATGGCTGGGAGTATTTGCTCCTCCAAAGTTGCTTTATGTTGGTATCTTTGAAGTGGTTGATGAGTTTATCTTTACCTTCTATTATTGGTATATTATGGTTTAGTTCCTTGACTACGTGATAAATGTTCATCTCAACAACACATGCTTTTCATGGGGTAGTTGCCTCCACAAGAGTAGTCTCCGTCCTTGCTAATATTTACTATTTTCCCCTGTTGAAATTTTGTGTTCTTTTAAGTTAGCCTTATAGATGAAATAGAATCAATGTTTTCCCTAACTAAAAGAATGATGGATCCTTATAGGTAGAAATTTTCATTACCAAAATTTATATGGAGTTGGATATTTGTTTATTTTTGGAACTTGGAGTTGGATAATTACGTAGAAAACAAAAGCTAGCAATTGAAAAGATTTAGAGTTTTAAATTTAATTTTTATTATGGTAATCCAACTCTACACAATTGTAAATTATTAGAAGAATAAAATTGTATGGGTGATGCAAAGTAACGAAAAGTTCTACCTATATATGTTACACAAAAACTGCATGCCAACAACTCAAGCCGACAAGAAACTTGGATATAAATGATTGCACGATTCATATACAGGGGTGTAGAAAATGATGGTGCTTCCCCACTGAGGTTGTGCTGGTTACGAAAATCTGCTATTATGCTTAAACACTTTCCAATGTCCGTTGCAATTTAATACAACAATTTTCGAATAGATTTTGAATCATATACATGCCAAAATAAACAAAAATATTCTCTCTTATTCAACTATTGCTCGACCATCAATATCTTGAACTCATGTTGAATTTGCAACCAAGGTGTTGAAGCAAGTAAGAGCTTTGATTAGTCTATGTATGCCAAATAAATCGAAACTAATCACCACAAAGATCGGGGATGTGTTTGCTTATACAACATTGATAGAAATACAAGATTACGTTTCCTTTCCGTGTGTGAAAAAAAGAGAATAAAATCTTGAAGCACATGAACTTATTCAAAAAACTGCATTTGGGACAAGAATACCAACAATGTGCTGGTTATCAGTTTTCATTTCTATAGAATGATGGTATATGTTATGACCTTGGCGGGCCTGTGGAAGGTAACTCCATTCAGTCAATGTAACAATCAATCATCAGATAGGAATGCAGATGAAGAAGCACCTCTAATTCCATTGGCAAGATTGTCGGGTTCACAACATAGTAGCGGTCACACTACTTGAGAAGATGAGTCAGTTGTGCATTGTTCGTACAGATCCATCATCCATTTGGTTGTACTTTAAATGAAATGAAACTGATTAATAGTAGTATACTCAATTTAGGATTGATTTTTTTTCTTCTAATGTTAGAATGTATTGGAGAGTTATAATTAAACTAAAACAAGTAATGAATGGATCATCCAACAATTCATTGTTCCATGTCCTAAGAGAAGAACCATATGTCAAGTTAATTAATTGGAAGAAGCACACACGCATACACGACTGAACAAATAAGAAATCAATTTATTGGAAATCAATAAAAAAAAAAGGTACATATATACAGACTCAAAACCAAAACCATGTCTCAGAAATCCCAAAACACTGGCCTTATAAACAAGAACCGATCCATCAAAAATTGTGATAATTTGTGAAAATGATCAACGAAGTAGTTATTGTTTATAACATTTTTGATCGATATGGCAAAAAGATTATTCAAAGTTACGACCACAGCTCCTCTGT
>JAYMSW010004013.1:0-11464 GCA_036897725.1 Erodium texanum
CGTCAACACGAACTTCACCGTGACCTCCAAGGCAGCAGACGACGGGGAATTCTCCGAGCTCTACATCTTCAAGTGGACGTCGCTCCTGATCCCCCCGACGACCCTGCTCATCGTCAATGTGGTCGGTGTGGTTGTCGGGGTCTCTGACGCTGTCAACAACGGGTACAACTCGTGGGGCCCGCTCTTTGGGAGGCTGTTTTTTGCAATATGGGTCATAGTCCATCTCTACCCTTTCCTGAAGGGGTTGCTTGGGAAGCAAGACAGGATGCCAACGATCATACTCGTTTGGTCGATCCTGCTCGCTTCGATCTTGACGCTCTTGTGGGTTCGGGTGAACCCGTTCGTGTCGAGGGACGGGCCTGTGCTCGAGGTCTGCGGATTGGACTGTGATCAAGGTATATAGGAGAATAAAGAGAGTTCATTTCTGGTTTTTGGAAGTGTAGATACACAAGTAGAGAGAGGGCTGTGGAGGTTTATTGAACCTTTGTTATTTTTTTTTGTCTTGGATTGGAAAATTATATATTCTTTTATTGAATTTGTACTGCTGGTTCTAGGAAAATTATATATTCTTTTATTGAATTTGTACTGCTGGTTCTAGGAATCGTAGGTTCTTGTTTTTAGGAGTATATGTATTCTTGAGACCCTATTATTATTTATCGGGTTAGTTAAGGATCGGATTAATGACCTTGAGTTCCATATATCAGACAACATTTTCAGTCTCGAATCTCATATCGTCTTCTTATTGACCTAGAGTGGCCAAAAGTTCATGTCCATAATTTTTACAGCAAAATTACATTGGACTGCATCTAATTATAAGTCGTCTTTACTTAATTACACATTAATTCTAAAGTACCTTTTTGATTACCCCAATTTTCATTTATTTTCAACCTTACAATTTCTATTATAAAATCAATTAGTTTTCCTATTCATTTTCACGAAATAACAAAAATACACTCTAATTTAAATCCCAAAATTGAATCATAATTCTAACCTCTTAAACTCAACCCTAAACCCCTAAATGAACTCTACACTTAAAAATTGGAAACAAATAAAAGTTAGGGTAGTTAAAAAGAAAACAAATGAAAGTCGAATAGTCAAAAAGATAAATTTAAAATTGGGTGCAGTTAAGTAAAAACGGATTATAATAGGGTGTAGTCAATTGTAATTTACCCTAATAGCAACCATAACGGTAAATTTGAAGAAATAAAGTTACTACAGCATATATCAATCCCAAAAGTAATGAGAGATAGGAAAGACCAATTGAAATGCAGATTTGACGAGCAGCCAACATATTACTAGAATTTCGATTGATGAAAAAAAAAAAATACAGGTTTGGATCCGAATTACACGTACCAGGTCTCTTATCATAATACATATTATGTTCCAAGAGAATTTAACAATATATAATTTTTGAAAAAAAACAAAGAAAAATTCATATCCTCGATCTTGACAAGTCCAAATATATCATCATGGAGTGACAGTTTCAAGATTATGGCAAGTGAGCGTTTTCTTCAAGCTCCGGAATTGAACTTGGCTTCATAGTCGGTTGGCAGCTGCAAGACAAGTAATAAAGTTAATGCAAATCAACCACAAATTGAGGCAGTTTTGGTTAGTGAGCTTATTAGGAATCACATGAGCAGTCCTCAATAATAGAACAATGCACTTACATACCGCTCTGAGTTTTCTTTAAGATCGACCTCTCAGAAATGGCTTATATATAGATAAGCTTATAAAGGTGAAAACCCGAAAAGGTTGGGAAGTTAAATGCGAAAACCGGAAACTAATGATAGCCCATTGGATTGCAATTTCAACGGTTGAGATTAAGGTTAGAACTTTCCAATGTTAAATTAAGTTTCCAAACTTAAGTTTGAAAACATCTCAGTCATTCAAATCATTCCAATAGACACATGGTTTTCAGTTTTCATTCCAATAAACTTAATCTTTGGTTTTCACCCGAAGGTTGGAAAGTTAAATGTGAAAACTGGAAACTGATAATCATAGCCCATTGGCTTGCAATTTTAACGGTTGAGATTAAGTTTAGAACTTTTCAATGTTACATCAAGTTTCCAAACTTCTCAGCCGTTAAAATTATTCCAACAATACACTTTTTTTTTTCAGTTTTCATTCCAATCTTTGGTTTTCACCTCACTGTTATTCACAACTTCTATAAGGGTATAATTATCTTTTTCTTGGTCAAACTAGTTTTTTTTTTTCTACGGGGTTACAAAGCCGAGAATGAAAAGTAGGGTACCCTATCTTTTTTTTCAGCTACTAAGTAGCTTTACAAGTCGGAACCTATAATTTGTTTTAAATTTTCCAAACAATTTGTTTCAAAATTTTGAGCATTTTGAGACTTAAAAGTTAGTGTGACCAACTTATACACTAATCCAAAATTGTGAGCACTTTGGTCAAGCTAACTTATAATTCTGGAAGTGATCAAAAGAACATGGAATATACAAGATTCAGGCGTGGATTTAAAAAAATGGAAACAGACAGCCCGGACAAGCATAAATAAAAAGGGAAGCGCATACCATAAACAATGCAGAGATCAACCGACGTGCAAACCATCTCAGATGCATTGCTTGTTGAGCTGCCATTGCTGCTTGCACAGTTTCAAATCGAACGTACACAAAACCAGCACTGTTTCTGCTCATCACATAGAGAACAAACATAAGGTACATAAATGAAAATTTAAATGATAATGTAGCACCAATAAGTAAATATTTCCATGTATATGCATGCACCAGAATGTATCTTAATTCACAACCTACATATAAAGAGAGCAGTAACCGAGCCTGATGGCGAGTGCCAATTTAAAAAAAAAAAACATTCATCAAATAGTTTAAATATTTACGACTTTTAATCAAAGGAATTATGGTTGATTTAAGAGAGGTAGAAGCTGGAATCCAATAATAAAATATACATTGAATAACATACATAGAATAGAACTGATTAATTGTCAGAGGTGAAAGGTTTTGTTTACTTTAAAGAAATCTTCATTCTGTTTAGTACTGCCAAAATTAATGTTAATTTGAAATTAATATTTTCATAAAATACGGAAGAATGTCCCTACAGTCTAAATATAAATAGTTAATGAATTGATTCCTAGATATATGCTCACAATATGAATATATAGAAACAGTCTTACAGAGTTTAGTATCTGTTATTAATTTATGTACTTATTCAGATATACAATAGAAACTCCAGGCTAGTAACAGTATATGACATGACATACAAATATCGATATTACTTTAAGAGATCCACGTGTATGTATAATATATGAGAAAAATACTTACTTGTCCACATAAATGTGTACCACACGCCCATACTTGGAGCATTCTTCTCCAACATCATCTTTAATGTCCAGATCAAAATCAGGTTCCTCCTACAATATAACTCTGAAAAGTCAATATTTATGTGCAAGAGGAAACTGAGGCAATAAAAATTGAAACGACATACCTCAGTAGCTGGATCGAACATATTCTTCAACAATACACACTCGCTGGGGTTCCCAACCGGTTCAGAGACTGGTGTTGGAAGAATTGGCAAAGGAAATGCTGCTTGCCCATTAATAGGCAAGCCAAAGGGTTGTTGGTTTAGGGCTGCACCATTACTTGCAGGTACCCCAACAGACCCTGCAATACTGCAAAAATAGTCGATGTTATGATGAAGCTTAAGCTCGAGACAAGACATTATCTATATTAGAAAAAAGGAGGGTAAACCAACCTTGGGGCTGTACCAGTTCGATCAAGCTTCTGCATGAGTAATGCTCTTGATTGAGCATTTAAGGACTGCATGCATGAAAAGATGTCAAGAATCATGCATGAAAGACAGAATAACTATGACATGGATGATGGAGCACAAAAACATGCTAACAGAAATGCAGAATCAATCCAAAACTATATATAATTTCGGGGTTCTTTTTGTGTTTGAACTGTTCCAGAATTCAACCATGCTTATTGATTAAACCCTATTTTAATACAACTGTTCATTTTTAAATTAGTACTTCATCTTGTTAAGGAGATAGAATATTAAAAAAATCTGCAATTTAATGAGTATTATAGGGCATGGATATGCACACAGATACACTATCAAATACGTTAGAAATATGGTTTGACCATATTATATAAAGATTATGGATGATCTCTATCAAATACATGAAGATAATTGACTCACCCAACCACCTCCTTCTTCATCATCAAAGTCTGCAGACTTCCCTCCACTTTCCATGACTCCAACATGATCTGAGACAGATGAAACCTGTAAACAGATATCCAAACAGTCACAAACATGATGAGAATGCCTAGTAAACTAGCGATACTCTCATATAAGGATATAGAAAGGGGGGAAAAAAGGAATAGATATATGTGACATGCATGTTAAAAAATTCAAACAGAGAAGCCAACCTTCACAACTCGACCAGCAATCTCCAATTTTCCATTCAAAGTTTGAGCAGCCTTAGCGTGCTCAAGATCAGAGAACTATAAAATAAAGACGACCATATGAATACATGACAGCAAATTCCCAATTAACACATAAAATCAACATTTTGATGAGTTTTCGAGGTATTATCACCGACTTGAACAAACCCAAAACCTTTGCACTGTCCTGTTTCAAGGTCTACGGGCATTTGCACAAGCTCCACAGGACCAAATGCTTCGAAAATCTGATTATTCCAAATAGAAAATTAAAAATTAATAAATGTAACTTGACACAATATGTGAATGAAAACAGCTAAGGACTAAATTGAGTAGGTATAGTCATTTGCTCACACCAAAGCCAAGGGACCCTCTCCCCTAGCTTGATACTACCAGGTATTATACACAGGAGGGTCTCTGAAAGTACACCTGAGGTGGGTTAAGGTTGGAGAAAGGGGTTGATACTCTTCTCCAACATCCGTACAAGTATACAACTTAATTCAACAAGAAAAAACGGGCAAGAAAAACTGTCATGTATCCTGTATAAGATTGTGCTCATTATCTTCAATGCCTTAACATAGAACCTTAGACAATATTGATCTGCTTTGAATTTGAGCAACCAGTAGCATTTTCATGTCAAAGAGCACATGAAAACATTGGGCATTGGGATTCTAGAAATCACCTCACAAGAGCTTAAACTTCCTGAAAGTTACTGTTTAGTATGACAACACAAATCTGTATAACACTGACCATATATTCTATTGCTTCCAAGTTGAACTAATGTCAGTATTATTTAGTGTTGTCTTGCCTACCAAATTGAAATATGTGCATATGCAAAACAAAAGACGGCCATTTCTTAACAGTGTGTATGATGAACCTACTAGCATACCTCTCTAAGCTGAGTTTCCGTAATACTGAAGTGTAAGTTGCCCACATACAGTTTTCTATCAACTGCTCCATAAGGCCCAGTAAGACCACTCGTACCAGTAGTAGCAGTAGATTGAACAAGATTCTTTTCAGCCTCAGAAGGTTTAACCATCACAGGTAGTCCAAGCAGCAGTTGGCCAGAGAGAGCTATGGCCATTGGCACAGACATCGCATCATAAAATTCAATGTACCTGGAATTATTCAAGGAGCTTACATTTAAATACCTAAACACTAATAGGAACTGTGGGAAAAACTTACCAAGCATATAGAAAAGAGATGTAGACAAACAAAAGCTCAAGTTCAGTTTCTTTAGATGAATCTGATGCCCCGTATAAGGGGTTATAGCAATATACACCAGACTAAAGTAATCAGCAATATACGATACTTGGAGGCAGGAAATATATGTAGCCAGAAGGAATCCCCTTGAACGGAAAGGTCCAACCTTAAGCTTACCCCACCATCACTGAGAGGCATTGAACTAGAAGCTTAATCCTTAAAACTAACAAGGAGAACCCCATACCTACCTGGTACCTACACGATAGAATAATGCATTGTCCAACTTTGTTCACGGATCGGTATCCACATTAAGCATCAATGTAATGAAATGATACTTTCAACCATAGCAGGAGCTCAATATAGTGAGAACTACAAGGCACAGAACAGGGCCCTACAGTATGGAAACATGTAGAGAGAGAAAAAAGGGAACAGTGCCAAGAAAGATTAGGTTCATGTCATCTACCTTGAGAACGCAGCATGCATTGATAAAACATGAGTGCAGGGTATTCCCATCATCCCTCATCAATAACGCATTGCTAGTTCATTTAAAAATTCAGTTAAACCTAATTCTTGAAATAATATGAGCTACTAGTCACATCATGAGAGTTGTATTAGGTACATAACATACTGCTAACAAACACATACCCAACTCCTCTTGAACGTCTTGAGTTTCGGTCCATAATCAATCTAACATCTCTCACCTGAAAAGGAAGATGAAATGTCTGGATTGGGAAAATATAACTCATTAAGAAAAAATATAATGTATGAGGAGGTCCTAGATATTTACGCAACCAATCAATGCCTTTAGGGGGTGTTCAGAAGATCGTCAAATATACATATGTGCATACTCACTCACCCCGCATATAAAGAATGCTAAAACATAGGAAAGTCCTTATGGCAGAGGAGCATTTGCTGCAACAGGAAGCATATTTATCTCAATAAATGCATTCATGTCTAACATACTCCCCCAAAGCAATTAGATTTTAATTACCCTAAAAAATATGGAGAAATAGAAATACAAGTGATTGATATGATGCAAACAATGAGCATGGTAATGCGTTAGAATATTGCTAAGTGCTAACAATACATATTGCAAAAAACAGAACTTCAAACAAAATTAACATTTCAAATCTACAGATTGAAGAAGGAAACACGTCTAACCTTGCCTGCTTTGGAGAAGAAATCATAAACATCTCTCTCAGTTGCCTTCAGAGTTATCTGACACACACAAATACATATAAAAAGAATAAAGATAACCACACATAAGGAAAATATATAAAGAACTTTGCATCTGATAACTCCTTGAAGATGAAACATAGAGAACCAACTCATGTACCTGGTAAGCAAAAACTGTTCTTTGGTCCCTTTCTGGATCAGCCTCCGGCTCAGCAGCTTCTTTCTTATCTTTGAACCTGCTAACATCCCAGGGATGTTAGAGAAAGTAAGTAAGAAGAACATCTAACAAGTACAAGTCAAGTTTCAAAGCTATACATGCATGGCTGCATATATTAAGAAAGCTACTAATAGACAGTTATTTGAAAGGACTATATATGACATGCGTTCTGAACTTCTAGACTTTGAATGCTCACTATATCAATCTCTCCGCTGACCTACACAATAATATATATGCATAACTTTATTAACTTACAACACCTTGTTCGAGAATGTTAGATTACAAAAGCTAGCTTTTCCTTCAACATCAGATGACAGATGTGAATTACTTAGAACTCTATGTAGTACTGCCCATCCCAGCTACAATTGAAACTTTGCCCATGTTAGATTACAAATATCTCAAATCGCCAATAATACTCCATAGTTGATAGATACTCAGACGCAGAAACATGTGATCTTGCCAATTAAAACCCAATTTGAACTTTACTCTTATTTTGGGCCCCATCATTAAATCCACGAGGAAAGAAGGATAAGCTCTTTACAAACAAATGAAGCACAAAACTTAAATTCAAGGTGAAGGTATCGCCAAACATTAAAATAATATGTCACATCAACAAGAACGGCTTCGGTTTCTAAACTATATCTCTTTATTCCTTTAATGGGTGATTGACACAAAATTTAATTTTGAAGTATTTGTTGAAAATATAGCCCCATAGAAGTATAAACTATGCAACCCTCTTTAAGGCTAACCAGTCCTAGATTCAATCTTACTCTTAAGAAGAAAGGTACAGTTTGAAAAATGTTTTCAAGCAAGGGAAAATGCATTCACGTACCAGGGTCTGTAATTCTTAATTTATTTTGATTCGTAACACGGAACCAATTTATGTTGTGAGCAATTGCAAATTGCAATTGCATGGGAACTAGAACCTGTGAATTCATACCCGTTATGATAATTATACACAAATTGAACATGAATGTGTGTGAATTGTATAGAAGCTAAGCCAGACTGAAACATACAATTATATGAAGAACAACAAAGAATATGACTAAAAGAAGCTTAATCACCTGTTCTCTCTCATTTCAAGCTCCCTTTCTCCTTCTCTAATCAGCTCCTTCTGCCTCTCTTCTCGCTTCCTGGAGCTGCTCCTCTCCCTTTCTCTCTCCTTCTCCAATTCTCCATCCCTATCTCTCCTCTTTTCTCTGTCTCTCCTCTCTCCACCTCCATCTCTCTCCTTATCCTTGTCGCTCCTCTCGCGGCCGCGATCTCTGTCCCCGCGGCGACGGTCCCTGTCGCGGCTCGATCTGTTATCACCGTCGCCGCGAGAATGCTTGCTCCTGCGGTCATCTCCGTCTCCGTCTCTTCTCCGGTGACTCCTCTCGACCTTCTCGGACCCGTCGTCTCGGCTCTTCCTTTCCTTGTCCTTCTTAGCAGAAGACAAGTCCGGGTCTTCTACGGCCTTCTCTAGATACTCGTACTCGTCGAAATCCATCGGTTTTGCACAACCTAGCAGCCTTTAAGCTTGAAAAACGAGAAGAACTCGAAATCTAGATCGAAATCGGCTGTAATTTTCTAGGGTTTTGGGGAGGTTTCAGAACTGAGAGAGACGAGGACGAAGATGCAGTCTCGAGACACGCACGTAACGGTCACGGGAGCGAAGTAACGGAACGACGCTGGGCCTGCCGCGTTTTGAACGGGCCACTTCTGTAGCCTGATTGGGCTTATTAGATTTACAAGCCTATATTTGACTTCATTGGCTTACTAAACAAGCCATCAATGCTCACTGCCTTTTTCTTGACGGTGTCGTTTTGAAGTTAAATATACACATACGATAAGAGTTGATATTTATTCAGATTTACATGATGGTAAATTTATAAATAATGTGAATAAAGGATTTTAATCTGACAATAGTTTGATGGTCCAAAACGTAAATCTAGAGTATCATAATTGAGTCATTAAAGTATTATCAGAAATTATCAATAGTAGTTTGATAATAATCAAATAATAACATGATCACGATCTGACATATACTTAAAATATCAAATGCAGGTCATTAAAATATCGTTAGAAATAATTCAACAATGATTAGACAATTGTATTTTTTTAACGAAACATTGCCACAATATTATATATATATCTCAATAGATATACCTGACATCATTTGATCGATCAAGGCAATGCGCCCTTACATTCATTATGCAAGGTCTCTATTCACCATGAAGGTGAAGCTAAAACTAAACTAGGCACAACTGGAAGATATAACCAGACCCGAGGTTGGCATACAAACCAGACTATACTGGTAACAAAAACTAACTAAAACCTAATTACACTAAACCTATACCAATCTGACTCTAACAAACACTTCTTTTGATCGAGCATCACAAAACGTTAATAATCCGACAGTAAATACCTCCTACATTAATTGGTAATAATAATCTAAGACAGAAATTTATAGTTTTTATTTTGAATGCGATAACATCTATACATAGCCTAATTGTTGCAATTTTGGACGGGCCTTTTCTGTAACGGTGCTGGGCCTCTTTTGTAGCTTTATTGGGTTTATCAGATGTACAAGCTTGTTTCGACAATGGCCCGCTAAAAATGCCCATAATGATAAGTGTATCTCTTAATTTAACGGTGTCGTTTTCAAAGGTGAACCTACCCCGCCGATAAGTGGGCACCACGGAGCAAATCAACGGCCAGGATGCTATCTGGATATTCAGACAGCAGCATTGAGAAACGGCGGCAAGTACGGGTGGGCCCCATGTCATCTCCAAAAACTACGAAGAAGAAGAAGAAGAAGAAGAAAGGATCAGCCATTTACGCGCCACTACTACCACAGGTGAGAGTGAGACCCAAATTTTGGCGGGAAAAATCCCGAATTCGCCGTAGAGGGAAACCCTAGGAGACTTTCGAATTTTGAACCTCACTCTCTTTCATCTCTCCCATCTACTATAAATCCATTTCTCTGTCTCGTTCTCTGTGCAGTGCACTGAAGGTGTTCGACGAAAGTCCTGACCGAGCTTTAACTGTGGTGACGAGATGTATGTGGTGAAGAGAGACGGGCGTCAGGAGGCGGTGCACTTCGACAAGATCACCGCGCGATTGAAGAAGCTAAGCTATGGGCTGAGCACCGATCACTGTGACCCTGTCCTTGTGGCTCAGAAGGTGTGTGCTGGGGTCTACAAGGGCGTCACCACCAGCCAGCTTGATGAATTGGCCGCTGAAACCGCCGCCGCCATGACTGCTAACCACCCCGACTATGCGTCTGTAAGTTTAACGAATGAATATGGGTTTGATTTATCTCTTTGTTTATGGTACTGGTTTGGCTGAATTTTGGATTTTTGTTTATCTGGTCTTGTGGGGTGTTGATTTTGGTTCTGGAATTGTTGTTGGGAATTTGAGTTTTCAGGTTTAGTTTCATTGAGCGGTAGTTTAAGTAATTGGGAATTGAAGTTGAATTTGATTGTACAATCTGTTCATCTGGATGAATTTGTTTGATGCAGTTGGCGGCAAGGATTGTTGTCTCGAATCTGCACAAGAACACTCTCAAGTCATTTTCAGAGACGTAAGTGATTATTGAATTTCATTTCATTTGTCCTTGTTTTATAGTTATGTGGTAAATTTAAATTATCTGGTCTATTGGAAGTGAAGGATCTTGGTGGGTTGTGATTGCAGGATCAAGATTATGTACTTGCATTTCAATGATAGATCTGGACTTGAGGCTCCTCTAATTGCAGATGATGTTTATGAGATAATCATGAAGGTATGCTGACATGCCACTTATTTGTATGTTAGAGATTCAAATTTGAGCACATCTACTGGCTTAGAAAAGATGTTCTGTTTGAAACTTTAGTTGTAATGTGTATTATGAAATATATGATGTTGATGTTTCTGAATACTGTATTGTTAAACCTAATAATCCTTTGTAACTTTACAGTCAACTGGTTGCCATATTGCATGTGTGTTCCTGTCTTTGTTGTAGTTCTAATATTTTCACCCTGATATTCATTTTGTTTTGATGGTTCTGTTTGTTTCAGAATGCTGCTCACTTGGACAGTGAGATAATCTATGATCGAGATTTTGATTATGATTACTTTGGTTTCAAAACCCTTGAGAGATCCTACCTCTTAAAAGTGCAAGGGAAGGTTGTAGAGAGGCCTCAACACATGTTGATGAGGGTTTCTGTTGGAATTCATAAGGATGATATTGACTCTGTTATCAAGACTTATCATATGATGTCTCAACGGTGGTTCACTCATGCTTCACCAACCTTGTTTAATGCCGGAACACCAAGGCCCCAAGTACGTATGGTGCATATATATATGCATGTTTTATGTTATATATATATATTGTTATTGACAATTTACTTGCACGGGTTTGTTGACTTGGCAGTTGAGTAGCTGTTTTCTGATCTGCATGAAAGATGATAGTATTGAAGGAATTTACGATA
>JAYMSW010004014.1:0-11464 GCA_036897725.1 Erodium texanum
AGACAAAGTTCACTCCTACCTCAACTCCTCTTCTTCAGAGTCGTGTAGCAGAGTGTTTCTCGTCCAAAATCCGAAAGTGGCCGAGGTATATGGAGACCCATGAAGATGAAGAGCTTCAGCAACACCATGCACACGCACCCAAAAAACAAGCTTGAAATGACAATTTAGAACAATCAAGTTCAGTTATTTACAAAATTGTCACCGCGAATTTTCACCCAAATCCTATCCATCAAATACACTTGATCCAATGATTATAACAAAGGTTTATGGCTTAAGTTGTTTTACAACTTAAAAAAGGTTTACAATGTATTGCATGACTATATAATATAATAATTGAGACAAATATCTGTAAATGATGTTTATTTTCCCCAAAAAGAACCGATTCTTAGTGGCCTAGATAAATAAATCCCTTGATCACGTTAGCCCTAATGAATAAGTTTGGTACAATTAGTTGAAAGTGTTCTCAAATCTAATTAGTTAATTTTTACCTCCTAATGGTAATTACTGATTCCTTCCTATCCTTACTGATTAATTTACTCTAGTATCACCCACTGAGTTGATACACTCAAATATTCGTCTCTTCTATATCAGGGTGAAGCCATGTCAGTGCCGTTACGTCGGACACAATGAGATCATAGAGAGTGAGAGCATGAACGCTAGCATTTTTCTGAGGTTAGTGGGTCGATGTCAATTTTGTGAACTCCATGAGTAAAGCAGGTGAGAAACAGAGAGGGAGTGCGACGTGGCTACCGCTAGTTGATTCTTAATCTACGACATCATTGTTCGACATCGTATCCTTGCAAAACAATGATGTCGAGCCAACATCAGTATCGAATATTTTACATATAATACCAACATTACTTGACACCGGTCCGCTGGCCTTGCCCTTACCAGCAGCCACCTGTGTCTCTGTCCTTTCCCTTATTTTTATTTTATAGTATGACACATTAATTAAATATCAATATTTCGCCGCAAAAATAGAGCGGCTCTCTCCTTTTCAAAACTAGAGTTATATAGCTTCGTTTCGTCTCGAGCCACTGAAAACACAATAATCAGTCTCTCGTACATATTCTCTTTTGGTACGTTACTTTAACCATCTCCTTCTAATCATTATCTTTTCAATTTCATCTATTCTTCCGTTTGGCTGCTGAGAAAACTTGGGAAATTTTCGCACCATTTCTTTGTTCTGGTAAATGTTTTTTCCGATATACGTGTCGACTCAGCGTTATACAAAAGCTACCGAGTGAAACAATGGAGTATTTTGCTGGCAACTGCTTCATTTCTCTGTAAACTGCAGATTTCACTGAAAACAGATTTTTTTTCAAATAAAATTATAGGTTGCATATTGATATGTATTGAAATTCATAAATTTTATGCTCATTTGTATTTTCAATTGTGGATTTGTGTAGGGTATTTCTGAGGTATATAAATATTAGGAGTCAAGATGCAGGGTTGTAGTGGAGCTGCTGCCATGGGTTCTCTGCAACAACCCATGTGGACCAAGGGTTCTATTTCTGCTCCAAGAGGGTCTTGTGTTACTGGTTTTGCTCATCAAATTAGTCTAAGTTCAGCTAAGCCCCGTAAGTCTTATTGCGTTAGAGCAAGCTCGATCGCCCCGGTGTCTGATCCTGTTCCTGAAATTGGAGGTAAGCATCTTATGCTCATTCTAGTTGTACTTGTATTTGGCTCTTTTATGATATTTGTTTGATGCTGTATCTTAAAGCTTCCGATCACTTAGAGAGTAGCTAAACTATTGTTTCCTTTTAGTTTGATTGGGACTTCAATTATAGTGTGTAAGATGCAATTCTATTGGCTATCCCCTCAAATGGTGTGGCATTGAGCTCACTGTAATTGCATTTTATCTTGTGATATGTAGGTAAAGGAAGCAGCTTTGTAGACTATGGCTTGAATGAAGCTGACCCAGAAGTGCAGGCAATTATTAATAGTGAGAAGGAGCGACAATTCAAAAGCCTGGAGCTCATTGCCTCTGAAAATTTTACATCTCGGGCAGTTATGGAGGCTGTTGGATCATGCCTCACAAACAAGTATTCGGAAGGACTACCTGGCAAAAGGTAAACTTAAGTTATGTTAGAAAAGTAAAATATGTTATAAATTTCGAATATTGCGTGTAGCTAATAACATTATCATGTTTCAGGTACTATGGTGGAAATGAGCACATTGATGAGCTTGAATCACTATGCCAGGCAAGGGCCTTAGCAGCATTTCACTTAGATAGCAAGAAGTGGGGTGTTAATGTCCAACCATTGTCTGGTTCCCCTGCCAATTTTGAGGTTTACACTGCAATTCTCAATCCACATGATCGAATAATGGTGAGTTATCATTTGCACTGCTTCTTAACTTTTTTTTTCCTTGAAAAATGCAATAGGAAAAATTATAGTCTTGCAATGACGAAATAATCCATTTATAGGGCTTGGACTTGCCTCATGGAGGGCATCTTTCTCATGGTTTTATGACACCTAAAAGGCGGGTCTCAGGCACTTCAATTTATTTTGAGTCAATGCCCTACAGACTTGATGAATCTACAGGTGCTGCATTTATGTCATGTTTTCTGATGGCATAATTATTGCTTGTCTGGGTGTTGCTTGTTGATTCGTTTTGTTTAACATTTCAAACAGGGATTGTTGATTATGACATGCTTGAGAAGACAGCTACTCTGTTTCGACCAAAGCTCATAATTGCTGGTGCTAGTGCTTATCCTCGAGATTTTGACTACCCCCGTATGAGGAAGGTAAGGGTCATCCATTTTTCTGTATATTGTGCAATATATACTTATCTAACTATTTCAATCTCAACATATTGTGTTTGGTATCTAATTACCTTTGATATACTATTAGATTGCAGACTCTGTTGGTGCTTTTCTCATGATGGATATGGCTCACATTAGTGGGCTTGTTGCTGCTTCTGTGGTCGCCGACCCCTTTGAGTACTGTGATATTGTGACAACAACAACACACAAGGTTTAGATTGAACTTTTGAATTGTATAGTTACTTCATATTTCTTGAACCCACACCCTATAATCCGCTGGAGCAAAATTTCTAATTAAGACACCTTTTCCAGTCTTTGAGAGGTCCAAGAGGTGGCATGATTTTCTTCAAGAAGGATCCCGTTCTTGGAGTGGATCTTGAATCCGCCATCAACAATGCTGTATTTCCTGGTCTGCAGGTTAGTTAGTTAGATCTTGTCTTTATCTTTTATTAATCCTTTAGACGTGCTCTAGTTAGTTTATTTATTTCTTAATTTTCTTCTCATGTTAATTTTTGTAGGGCGGTCCTCATAATCACACAATTGGTGGACTTGCAGTTTGCTTAAAACATGCACAATCTGTGGAGTTTATGGCCTACCAGAGCCAGGTAAAGTACTTCCCTTGCAATAATTGAAGCTTGCTAATTGCACTTACATCTGACCTAATACAGCTTTATATTACTATTCTAGGTTGTATCCAATTGTAAAGCTCTTGCAGGCCGGTTGGTTGAATTAGGATATAAATTGGTTTCTGGTGGGAGTGACAATCACTTGGTTCTCGTTGATCTGAGGCCATTAGTAAGTATTAACCTCTTGGCATTGTGTTAACCACTTAAACCTTTCTAAATACCATTTTGGATTAGAATTTAATGTTACTGCTTCATCATTTGAGCCTTTAACAGGGTATTGATGGGGCCCGGGTGGAGAAGATTCTTGACATGGCCTCTATCACTCTGAACAAGAATTCTGTGCCCGGTAAGTGTGATTTTGATTCTTTTCTTTGCTTCATCTTCGTTGTTCTGGTATGATACTTATGATGCACTAATCTTGATGAATTATAAAGGTGACAAGAGTGCTCTGATGCCTGGTGGGATCCGGATTGGAGCACCGGCCATGACAACAAGGGGCTTCACCGAGAAAGAGTTCATTGCAACTGCAGATTTTATCCACGAGGGTGTGCAGCTCACTTGTGAAGCTAAACAATCGGCTTCTGGATCAAAGCTCCAAGAGGTTCTCAAGTTTGTAGCATCACCCAGTTTTCCATTGACTGACAAAGTATCGGATCTGCAGAAGAGAGTCGAAGCTCTTACTACTCAGTTCCCAATGCCCGGTGTCTAAATTTTGGCACCCTTGTTGCAGCTCCATATTGTAGATGAATGCTGCACGATGAACAAGTTGGGCTGTGTTTTTGCATATGATAATTTGAACATTCAAATAACATGTTTGCTTGGTTTAAGGATTTGCCGGTTTTGATTAAGTTATGAACTGATGTAACTTTCTGTCAAGCTCTAAAATTTTGATAACTACCATATTGTCTGGACAGACCCATTACAGTATTTTGTAGCAGAAACTCAACTGTCCTTATCCGACGACAACATAAGGTCTCTTGATTCTGTTACGGTTGATCAAGCTCTTTCAAGGATTGAATTGGTTTTGACTTTTGAGGATCAAGACAGGGTTGGATCAAGCTCTTCCTCTTCTTTTTTTTTTAATTGGTTTAAAAACCATTTGTTAGAAATGTTTACAGTATGGACAAAAACAAATCTTAATTGTCATATAGGCATGGTGGGCATGTTTATTGAACCCTATAAAAAAAACGTGGGATAATCATATAGATCAAGGGTGAACCTAGCCTTGTTTTACAAAAATTAATGGTGAACTACTGGGTCTACAAAAAATACAGTTCATGTATTGTAAATGTCTGTAAACTGACTAACACCATTAGTTTTATGAAATGACCATTCTACCCCTCTCCTAATTTAAGAGAAGAGTTTTAGGGTTGTTCTAGGGTTCAGATTTTGGGAGAGGGTAGTGCAGGGTTCGTTATTTAGGGTTTGAATAATTTAGGGTTTATTTTTGGAGAGGAGTATTTTAGGGAGTTAAAAAAAATATTGGTATGAAAACTGTTAAATTTAACGAATTGCAAACGGAAAAATTCTTCAGCAGTACATTTTGATGACCACCTAAAATGACCGATACTTCTTGTACATATTTATTTCGTCCCCGTTACTTTTTACAATTAACCCAAAAAAACATTGTATTTACCGAACACAAATTTTAATTTCCAAAATTCTTCGTAAATTGTAAAAAAAAAAAAAAAAAAAAACTGTATATGTTACAACAACTTGAAGTCAACTGGCCCTCTTGCAATTATTGACTATTAATCCTGAATAAATAGGATTAGGTTTTAATGGGACCCATCCCTTGAAATGAATATGATTTGTACAAATTAGTTGGTGGGAGTAACCGACCTATAGTTCGAGGCGTGTTTGGTAGTCGAGAAAGTGCAGGAAAATAAGGGAACAAACCGAACCAAACTTTCCCGGAAAAAGAATATACCTAAACCGTTTGGCCACGTCTCCTTTCTCCTTTGAATGCGTAGTCGTCGTCTTCCAAGTTTGAACAGCTACAAAACTGTGGAGTTGGTGGACTTTCTCTCTATATTTTATTCTTCACCTTCGTTCCATTTCGATTTCAGATTTAGCCTCTCATAGAAATATAATATTCACAAAAGGTTCAGAAGCTTCATCTCCATGGCTGCTACGTCATGCGCTGTTCGGGCCAAGCTCTCAGTGCCCGGTTCCAGTCTCCGTGCTGCTGATCACAGGCCTCAACTGTAAGATTTTGGTGCAATTTTTGACGATGATATAGAAGAATTGTTGTTTTTTCAGTTTAGATTGATGATTTGATTGGATCTGATAGGGAATTGCGGATTTGCTTTAGGGTTTGTTAGTCTGTCAATTTTCTGTTTGGTTGATCGGAAAATGAATTAAGGTGGACTGGAAGTAACCCTTGATACCTAGGAATGATCACTATAGGCATTTTTGGAGAATTCATGGTTTTGATTTGCATATTGGATAAATTCTGAGCAACCAAACAGGTTAATTTATTCTGGTATTTTGTATCAAATCATTTATGGGAGTAATTGGACTGAAGATTCACCTACTGTTGGGCAGTCTGGTTTAATTGTTTAAGGAACTTCAGAGAATGCATGTAATGTTGAATGCCCAAAAAAGATGTTAGGAGGATACATATATGTTCTTAACAGAATGATCTTCATTTTCAGGCGAAGCTCGCAGGTCAAATGTTTGGTGCCTGAGAATGACAAATCTTCACCCCAAGAACTGAGATTATCATTATCCAAATCAACTGGTACAAGGGATGTCATACTTGGAAGATCCTATGCTGGTGGTGCCAGTCAAAATAGAAATACTGCTGGAGTGGCATTTTGTTCAGTGGGTGTATCCACATATAGTGGTACTGCTCTAGAATCTCATTTGGATGCTGTAGAAGATAAGACGGAAAAGATTGGGGTTTTGCTTCTAAATCTTGGTGGTCCGGATACTCTTAATGACGTGCAACCGTTTTTGTACAACCTATTTGCAGATCCTGTATGTCAATTTTGCTCGCGTATGTTTCAGTCTTGGTTAACATGTGCTTGTTTGAGTTTTTTCAGTATTTGACTGCTTTCAGTGCATTGATACAGGATATTATACGGCTTCCTAGGCTGTTTCGCTTTCTTCAGCGACCATTGGCAAAACTCATATCTACTCTCCGAGCTCCGAAAAGCAAAGAAGGATATGCCTCCATAGGAGGAGGATCTCCTTTGCGTAAAATTACAGATGAGCAGGTAGAATATGAATATTCATTAAATGGTTGTGTTCTTGTTTAGATGATTTCAACCGTTGTCTTATATTTATGTAGATTCATTTGTATTCTGTTTGATAGTGTTGATGTGATAAGGGTATGTACTTATAATTTGATACTCGTGTTGCAGGCAGAGGCAATTAAAATGGTTTTGGAGGAAAAGGAGGTAGATGTAAACGTATATGTTGGGATGCGATACTGGTACCCGTTCACCGAGGAAGCTATTCAGCAGGTAGAACTTTCAAATGCTACATCTTTTACATTAAAGTTGATATGCTATGCTAATTTGCTTTCAAGTGCTAATATAATTTTTACATTTTGGCTATCGTAACTATGTTCAAGCATGCCTAAATAGTAAATATTAAGAGGACATTGATCATTTTTGCAACTCTATGCAAGCTAAACACCTGTCATGTATTTTAAACAAGCTTTTGTTGGTTACTTGATGTGCCCTCTGGTTTATGAATATAGCGCCTACTTCATATTGCATCGATGCACATTGCCGGGCTCTTATCCTCAAACTTCTACACATTTTGTTTCTTGATGATTTTAGACCTCCATAGATTTGTTGCTCCTTCGATAGACTGGAGCTTGTCTGTGTTAAATGTTAATTGTTGGTTCTCTTTATCAAAATTGATAATTTAATAAATTGCCCAATTCAGTGTGGCTGAATTTATGTTGTTGTCTGTATCAGATTAAGAGGGACAAGATAACAAAACTTGTGCTTCCACTTTATCCACAATACTCCATTTCCACAACTGGGTCAAGCGTCCGTGTTATCCGAGAGATATTCAGGTGTGTCACACTGTCACATTTCCTAATTTCTTTCTCTGTGTAAATGTCTGGTTGGTTAACCTTGATTCAACTCATCTGAACATAAGCTATTTTTCAGGGAGGATGAATATTTATCAAAAGTGCCTGTTTCCATTATAAAGTCCTGGTATCAACGGGAAGGCTACATCAAATCTATGGCTGACTTGATTGAAAAAGAAATACATAGTTTCTCAAATCCTGAAGAGGTGATTTTGATTCACTGGCATATGTCTGGTGTTTTGCTACTGCCTATAAGCTGCAATTGTTACTTACTTTTGAGTGGAACTACAGGTTATGATATTCTTCAGTGCCCATGGGGTACCGGTCAGTTACGTGACGGATGCAGGAGATCCATACAAAGACCAAATGGAGGAGTGCATCTACTTAATCATGCAAGAATTAAAAGCTAGAGGAGTTGACAATAACCATACTCTTGCTTATCAGGTTCATTATTCAACTGCCTGCAATTGTAGCTTGTGCCCCAATTTTGGGATGCTTTCTTTACTCTTTGTTTTTTTTCTGCCATTATTAACTGTCCCTTTTATTTTCTTAATTGTATCATTGCTCCAGAGCCGAGTTGGGCCTGTACAATGGCTGAAGCCCTACACTGATGAAGTTCTTGTTGAGCTTGGTGAGAAAGGCGTGAAGAGTCTCCTAGCTGTTCCAGTAAGGTAAATATTCAATATCTAGTATATTCTCATCATAATTTATAAGCATTTTACTATGGTTTAGTTTATGTATCAACTTGTGAAGTCAACTATTTATCATTACTTAAGGTACGCTAGGATATGTTAACTAAATTTGCTGCACTGCCTGTTCAAAACTCCAGCTTTGTCAGCGAGCACATAGAAACACTTGAGGAGATTGACATGGAATACAAGGAGTTGGCCCTTGAATCTGGCATCGTAAATTGGGGTCGCGTCCCTGCTCTGAATTGTACCCCGTCTTTCATCAACGACCTAGCAGATGCTGTAATAGAAGCTCTACCTTCAGCAACAGCCATGTCAATCCAAAGAAGCATGGTGAAAGAAGCTGAAGATGATGACTATGACCCAGTGAGATATGCCATCAAAACGTTCTTTGGTTCACTCTTAGCATTTGTTTTGTTTTTCTCCCCAAAAGGGTATCTGCATTCAGAAACCACCTCTTCTAAAACAGATAGAAGAATTTGAAACTTGCACGTGCAAACATTTGCAGTGAATAAAAGCTCAAAGAGGCAGAGGAGTCTCTTGATTTACAGGTTTCCGCATTTTTTTACACCCGTTCAGATTATACAGAACAATATAGGTTGGGATTGAAAATTTAGAGTTTTGAACGTTGAGTCCCGAAATTGTTGAAGCGAAATGGTTCAGTTCATCATGTTTGTCTGTGACTGCCAAGTGCAGAGTGTTATGTTTGTGTTCTTACTTTTATATACTATACAGAACATTGGAACTAGTTGTAGTGTTAGTGTGTTGTTTACTTTGTTCTGGTAATTGTTAAAACGCGTTACAGCTTAGTAAGCAGCTAGACTCGACAGGCATGTAATAAGAAAAAAGTTTTGTTTACAAAATTTGATAACTTGAATCATTTTAAATTTACAAATTCATGCCATACATATCAGTCTTGGTTTTACTACTACAAAAATCAATCTCTGAAGGTGAAGGTAGCTCTTGCAAGAAATCGGTCTCTTCATTGGAAAGATTATTGAGGCAAAGGAATTTGAGAATTTATTTTCAAATCTTACATAATCTCTTTCGATGCACATATCGGAAATGTATCATTTAAATCTCCAACAATAATTCTATAATTACATATCTGACTTTACCTATTACGAATATAGAGCTTGAAACCAATGTTACGTGCTTCAAGCATCTCCTTATTCACCCTAGAAGAATGAACATTTCTGAAAAGCCAACCTATACTTCACAATTACAAGAAATAAATTTCATTTTTTAAACCCAGTTTAAAAGGGAACACAAGTATACAACCATAACCAGCTTTCATAGGGAAACTTCATTTTTGTCCTATCTCGAACAACACAGTTCTATAGTTACTATAACGACCAAAACCGTGCACAAGGATTTCCAAGAATCTGTATTATGAGAGGTGAAACTACCGAGGTTGGAGTTGTTATTGCATGGAGGTTCAAGGCGAAAAAATAAAAAGAGCATCACTTGGTCCACCAGAGGTGAAAATCTTTGCGCCGGTTGATCTTCTTCTGCAACTGGAGGATTCCATAGAGCAAGGCCTCAGCAGTGGGAGGGCAACCGGGGACATAGATGTCAACCGGGACAATCCTGTCACAACCACGGACAACGGAGTACGAGTAGTGGTAGTATCCACCGCCGTTTGCACAGCTTCCCATGGAGATGACCCACCTCGGCTCTGGCATCTGGTCATAAACCCTACAACAAATTTCAAATGACTAGATAAATCCTCTTAAGATAACAAAATGTATCCTAGTTGGACTACTATAAATAAGATGTTGAAATATTTGAAGGTTAATATCGTTGCAAGTTCTAGATATCATCTTCTGTCTAAAAAGATATATCTCAAATCCAGATTGGTTTTCCCATCTCCTGTTTAGAATGTCAAACTTGCTTGTAATAAATAAAAGAAGAAACCACACTTCAATAAAACTTTGAAGAAGTTAAAAAGAGAATGGGTAACACCTCATAAACGATACCTAGATTGATTACTATAGCCTCCCCTGAATAAGGGGGTCGAAAGATGTTCTATCTCTAAAGAGAAAAGAAAATCACCTCATAAAAGATGCCTAGATTGACTACTATAGCCTCCCCTGAATAAGGGGGTCAAAAGATGTTCTATCTCTAAAGAGAAAAGAAGATGAAAAACTATGTTCCTTAAAGACCATCATACCATGCAATCATCTAAACTTCTTGCAACCAAAGGAATTAAGAACTGTGATTAACTTGAACTACCGAAAGTTCATATGAATTCAATCTTCACTTCTTCCAAAATGCTGATTCAATTTCTACTCTTAGCACCATTAAGCCTCACTGTTGGCCCAATTTATCCCAAAAGGAAGTCTATCAATATTGACAAATGTAACAGGAGACCAGAATTTTATTGGATAATATTATCAATACTCTCAACCAAGAAACCAGCTATTCTCCGATAACTACATTATTCCAATAACTCATTTGCTTGCGGAAAATTTAAATTTTGTGCAAGTGATTCCTCAACTCCACAACATACAGAAGTATCATCGTGTTTTATGAGTTACATATATGAACTTGTGAAGCTGCAAGTCAAGCACATACCTATCTTATCCGACGTATCTAAAGGAGTGCAAACATCCACTACATCATTTATTCCTATTAATATAAATAAATAAATATATATCGACCACCTTCATTTATTTTGCCTAGATTCCTCAAATATGCCATATTGATGTACACCTTCTCAATTTAGCAGCACAGTTATCCTTGTCCCTTCAAAACATCATTTGACATTTTATAGCTTCTTCCCAAATTACTCTCAAGAGTCATGAGATGCAACAATCACTAATCCATCTTCATATGAAATGAAAGCCCAGGCTAACAGATATAAGAAAGAACTTTATAAAATGAAAATTACTAGAATTGAAATGTCTAGTAATCATCACTGACCAATTAAGGGAACAAACAAACTAATTAACCTGTACAAACAGAAGGTGCAGAATCAAATTCTTCATATTCCTGGTCACTTTAAATCTATAAATTCAAATACCCCGCATTTCTAAGCAACCTAACCCTAACCTAATTGAACCCAATACTACAACAACCCACAAAATTAGACATAGAAACAGCTCCAGCATCAATTGATAGGATAAATAAAAATTCATTTCCAACGCATTCTAGACAAATTGAACCAAATCAACGCAGTTTCAATAAATCCTAAAGAACAATCGAATACGGTAAGAGAGAAATGGTGACGAACATACTTGCGGAGAGCAGGGGCCATCTTATTGGTGAGGGTTCCGGCGACAATCATACAATCGGACCGCCCGGGACTTGGCCCGAAGATGACGCCGAA
>JAYMSW010004015.1:0-11463 GCA_036897725.1 Erodium texanum
CACGATTCCCGCCCCGCCCGGGGGCGGTGCTGGAAGTGCCAGCATCTTTGGGCTTCCGGACGACCCGAGCACCATACTGCTGGCACTTTGGCCGACGTCAGCGGTCTTCAAAGCCACCACGGTAGCTCCCTGCTGGTACATCCCGTCTAGCAACAGCGTGTCGAATCCTCCCCCGAGCGACGTCTTCTGGTTCGCTAAACTGCTAGCGGCCTGCACCAGGGCGGTCTCCCAGTCCACGTTGTCCCCGAACGCCTGCCAGTCGATCGCGCTAGGTGTTGGCCCTGGTGTCTCTGGGACTGCGCCGTCGAACAGAGCCAATGCTAGTCTATTTCCATGATCTTCACTCGTCTCAGCCTCGTCGCCCAAGTTCAGTAAATCACCCATTTCCTGCTTCCACTCTTTCTTCATCTCCTCCTCCTCTTCTTTCTCCTCCTCGGCTTCTTCCGGAACTTGTTCAGGTTCGGGCAACGCCTTCACCTCATCCGTATCACAATGCTCGCTCTCCTCTTGCTCCGTATCCTTCTCTTCCTCCTCCTCGGGCTCGTCCCTCGGCAAGCTATACATTCTCCTTGACCTCGCCATTGCGGATCTTTCTCTGATGAACTCGTCCATGAGGTCCAGCTTCTTGGTGGAGATCTTCTCCACCTCTGGATACTCCGCCGATCCCGCACTTCTTGCACCAGTTGTAGAACAAGTCCAGATCGTCGAACTGCTTCACGCTGCGACAGAACATCTCGTGGACCTTCACGCACTCCGGTATGTGCATCTCCACGAACCGGTCTATCATTATTCCCATTATCTCTGTTGTTTCGCAGTATATTTGGAAACTTTCTTTCACCACCGGGTAGAGAGCGACCATGACAACCCTGTTGGTTCTAGCCGCACCTGTTCAAGCCCCAAGACAAAAGAAACATCACTAAATTGTGATGAATTTATGAAAATTAAACTCTGGGTATAACATACAATCTGTTAGATTCGAGATAAGAAACATACTATTAAACAAAACATATAATATGATAATAATAATATATGATAATGTCCATATCGGTGCAAGATGGGACATGACTCTTCCCTCCTATGTCAGGTTCAGAAACAATCGGTTTCTGTCGGGTTCATTAAGTATTTTGTCATCTATATCAATGGGACGGGATGGGGCAGGCTCACCCAGATCCTGCCTGTCCCTTTCTCGTAGGTTCAGGTACATCATATCTCGTCAAGTTCAGTGTGTTTTGTCGTCCCTATCAACATAATAGTTACGAGTCTGGTTTTGTCTTCTCTCCCCATCTGATCCTCAACTTTTGCCTCGACCCGTCTCAATTGTGTACATGAACCTTGAGCCTCACCCCTCTTCCTATCCCCCTAAATGTCACCGACCCCGCCCTAATCTCTTCCTGATTCCCTAGATGTCCTCGTCCTGCTCTACCTCAGTCAGGTCTAGGAGCTACTCTCTATCGTTTTCTTTTTATTCGACGTAGGTTTACAATCTTTAAACACTCTCAAGTCCCTCTATCTCCCTTCTTACACTCCTAGCTTAATTGCATTCTATTTTTTGCTAGTACTTGATTCAATATAACAAGTATGAGGTCACTGATTCTATGGTACCTGTGGGACGACAAGCAAGAAAGCGCTCAAGAAGCTGCTGCAAATGCTGCATCCGGGAATAAACCTGCTCGTTCCTCATATTCAACACCGGCGTGCTCTTATACCTCGCGCTCCTCTCCCCATCCACCGACTCTTCCTCATCCATCATCCCATACCCGCTCCTCTTCCCGCGCTGTCCTTGCATCCTGAACTCGAGCCTCTCATCCAAATAAAGCGCGAACATGCGCACGAACGCCGAGTAATCCCAAGAATCCGAGCGAGAAGCGTCGCGAAAGTCGGTGAGGTTCAACAACCTCGTGCCCCGCCTCGTGGAGAAGAAGATCTCCTGCTCGACCCCCGGATCGGCCTCCGTGAGCAGCCTGTGGACAAGTATCAGGGTCTTGAGCGCCACGACCCAGTTCCTGGTCTTGTTGAGCCGCCTGGCGATGAAGCTGACCGTGGCGCTGATGTACCCGCGAGAGGGGCCCGTCGGGCTGATGATCTCGCGGAGGTGCCTCTCGTCGGCGGGGTAGTCGTCGTGCCTCGTCGCCTTGACTATGGCGATCTCGAGCTCCGCGAGGGAGTTGCTGCTCCCGACCTTGGCTAGGCTTATGCTAGTCCTGTCCTTCACTAGCCCTATAGCTTTCCTTAGCTTGCTCGGACCCATGGTGGTGTAGAACTAGAAGAAGCTCGGTTATAGTAAGAAAATGTGGCTCAATATTCACGATTTTCGGAGCCTGATAGAGAAAGAACAAATGGGTCAATTTGCATTCCACGCAACGATTCAGTACACGAGGCTCTTACATGATCGATAAGAATGGATAAAACAAGTGTATCCAGTGCAAGACTTTTACAAAATAGGACGGGGAGATTTTACTATAAAAGTGGATAAAAACATGTGTTTTCACGTTAAAAAGGCAATTCAGTACATAAGACTCTTACTTGATCGATGTTATGAAGGATGGACGGATTTTATTATAAAAATAGATTAAAACACGTGTCTTTCACATTAAAAAAACAATTTAGTACATGAGACACTTACATGATGGATGAGTGGGCTATATTGTAAAAATGGACAAAAACATATAAACATATGTTTTCACGTTGAAAAGACAATTCAGTACAGAAAGCTCTTACGCGATCAAACTTCTGAAAGATGGGAAAATCCTACTATGAGGATAGATAAAATACGTGTTTTCACATTAAAGAGACGATTTTGTACACGAAACTCTTACAAGATTAAACTTCTAAAGGATGGACAAATCTTATTAAAATTGGACAAAAACACGAGTGTTCACATTAAAAGATGATTCAATAAAGAAGACTCTTACCTGATCGATGTTTTAAAAGATAGACGGGTTTTATATTCGGTTAAAAGAAAATGTTATGAATCACTTCTTCTTCTTCAACGAGGAAATGTCAAATAGAGATTTTCGATCGGTGCGAAGGGAAGGAATCCGGGAAGAAGGAAAGAAGAAAGGACGGCTAGATTTGCAGTTCTCTCTTCTCTCCTTCTCAGCTCTCTCTCTCTTTGTTTGGTTCTGTGTTGTGTTCTTGTTTCTTCCTTTTCTGGTTCAAAATTAACAAAACAACGTTAGAGCCTCTCCTATGAACCATAACAAACCTATATTGTCTTGGCTCCTATTTCACCCTCAAAATGTGGAGGCCTTGTGGGAGGTGTTGCTGCCACTTTTACATCAGACAGCAATCTCTAAGCCTGTTCCTATGTGTCAATTTGTTACCCTTTTGATTTGACCTTTTCAAATGTGTTAGATAACCAATTTTAGTTGGTAGTTAATTTTGATCGATCAGATTGAATAATTTCGAGGATTGGGTTAGGGTCTGAGCGACATTCAAAATCTCTAATCGGCACTAAACGATCGTATTTGTCACATCCCATACTTCATATATGTAATAATTTTTAATATATTTCAAGACCAGTTTTGAGTAAACTGAGCCGAATAATCATACTCAATTATAAAACAAGTTAAATATATCACATCAGGCTTTTTATTTGGGTCTGGCCCTAGGTCCTTACAAGGAGCTTTTTTTATTCAATTTGTTAGGTCGTATTAAATTAGACGCATACACATGAAATTAACTTTTACAATGTTAGGTTACAATATATATGGCATTTTAGAGGTGACAAACAAACTAGATACATCACTTTACAACGTGTGTCGAACTAAATTTACAAATTATCGTATAATTCTTTTTTGAAAAAAGAAAGAGATCGTATAGGAAATGAGATTCTACTTAGAATTACTATATACATTGTCATATTTCAAGTTGTGGTCATGTCATGGGTGAAGTACGGCACGTGACATTCATGAAATATATGTATACATATAGGGGAAAGAATATTTTTGGATGAATTGGTGGAGAAGTGAACAAATGAGAAAAGGACATGAATAGGAAGGTGACAAAGCTTATTATAGGAGCATGCAAGTGTTTCAATTGATCACATCTCTCAATCCTTTTCCCAAAGCCTTTGTCTATTTCCTCTGCTCTTTAACCTCTTTCTTCTTCTTCTTCTTCTCAACAAAGCAATTCAAGACATGGCCTTGCAGCTTCTGGTTCTCACCATCACCATGTTCTCACTCCTAGAGACCTCTCATGGCGGCCTCAGAGTCGGTTTCTACGAAGAAACATGCCCAGACTCAGAGTCCATCGTTAGCTCGATCGTTAAAGACGCCATTGCTTCGAACCCCAGCCTCGCTCCTGTCCTGCTCAGGCTCCATTTCCATGACTGCTTCGTCGAGGTTCGGTCTATCACTTGATTTCTCTCCGAACCTGTCAGTTTAAGTGAAAGATGGAGGCCCAGACTTGTCAAACAAGCTCGAATCCTAACTAGGGTTTCGAACCCTTTGTTTGCTTTTTGGGTTTTTTGGTTTTTGGCTGCAACAGTAAATAGATTCAAGTCTGGGAACAGTCTCTTTCTCTAAAGATGATTAAAAAAACCCGAGTTAGGTTGATTTTTTTTTTTCTTTCTTCCCTATCTTTGGTTTTGATACAATATTTTTGCTCAAATGGGTCTCTATCACTATTCATTTATAGTTCAGATTCAAGTTCGGAAACAATCTTTCTGAAGAAATTAAATAACCCGAAATGGGTCGAATTTCTTTCTTCTTCCTATCTTTGGTTTTATTCAATATTTTATTGAAATGGATCATTATCTTTTTCATTTATAGTTCAGATTCAAGTTTGGAAACATTCTCTCCGAAGAAATTAGAAAACCTGAAATGGGGTTGAATTTTTTTCTTCTATCTTTGGTTTGATTCAATATTTGCCTAAAATGAGTCTCCGTCACTATTCATTTATAGTTCATATTCAAGTCTAGAAACAGTCTTTCTAAAAAAAGATTAAAAACCCCAAATCGGTCAATTTTTTTTAGTTGATTCAATATTTTACTGAAATGGGTCTCTCTGATGATCCATTTTACAGGGTTGTGACGGCTCGATCCTAATCGACAATGGCTCGAGCTCCGAGAGGCACGCCTTCGGGCACCAAGGTGTAGGAGGGTTCGAGGTGATAGAGAGAGCCAAGCAACGGCTAGAAAATGTGTGTCCCGGAGTGGTTTCGTGCTCGGACATTGTTGCTCTGGCGGCTAGAGATGCCATAGCTATGGTACACTAATTAAAAGTACTTGGTCATATGTTGTTGTTTTTGTTTTTTCATATGTTGTCTGATCATGGCGTGCCGTGCACGTGCAGGCTAATGGGCCGTCGTACCGGGTTCCCACAGGCCGGAGAGACGGTCGGGTTTCGAATCTTTCTCTGGCCGGCGACATGCCGGACGTTGGTGACTCGGTTCAGGTTCTCAAGAACAAGTTCTTGCAGAAGGGTTTGTCGGATAGAGACCTCGTACTTCTCAGTGGTATGTGTTTTTTATTTATTTATTTATTTTTATCTATCTCTCAAGACAACATGCGTGTTTGGTGAGTTCGGGGTTGGTTGAAACACAAGTGATATGTTTCATTGAAACATAAATGTATAGGTGAGGATGACACATTTTTATTTTTACTTTACCAGCAATATCCGTATCAGGATTTGAGTTCATTTGTTTACGTAGAAAGCCAATAGTACATTAAAAAATAGAATAAAGAGAATCAATTGATGAAAAAACACAAAAATTGCAAGAAAATGAGGGGGTTTGAGGGAAAAAAAGGTTTGTTTTTGGCCCAAATTATGAAATTCTAATTTTTTTTTGCTCTAATTTGGATCCTATTTATCTCTAAAAATATTTAGTTTTTATTTATTTATTTATTTTTATTCTTGGACTTTTAAGACCGAAATATATAAGATAAAACAAATAGAATCAATTGATGAAAAAGCACAAAAATTGCAGGAAGAATGAGGGCTTTCAAGGAAAAATGTTTGTTTTGACCCTAATTATGAAATTTTGATTATTTTTTTGGGTAAGTGTAAATACATACCCTCTTCCACCTTTCATTTGCAAAAACTCTCCGTTTTTGATCTTTTGTGTCAAAATCACATCTTAAATGACTTTTTTGTTGCAAAAACCACATTTTCTGTTAATTTGGATGAAAAATGATTAATTTTTTCAAAAATATCCAAACTACCCCTCTCAACCTTAAAACTAAACCCTAAAGGCGGCTAGTGGTGGAGGCCGACGGTGGCGGTCGGCGGTATTATGAGGGTATTTTAGACATTTTACATGCAAATGTTAACATAGTTATAATTTTTAACAGAAAAGTTAGTTTTTTGCAACACAAAGATTATTTAGGGTGTAATATTAGCACAAAAGATAAAAAGCGAAGAGTTGTTGCAAATGAAAAATTAAAGTGAGTATGTATTTATACTTAACCCTTTATTTTATAATACTGCTTTTGTATCCACAACCTTTTTGACTAACTAGGATAAACTTTAAACACTACCACTAATTATATGCCCTAATTAATTATTAATCGTGCATAAAGCAAAAGACAAATAAAAAGCGATCACTTTCTTCATCATTAATTGCATCAATTAAGAATAGTGTAGCTCTTTATCTCAAAAAGAAAAAGAAAAGAATAGTGTAGCTTCAAACAAATTTGTTCGAGTTTTTGTGCTGCGGTTCTCATTATTCATCTCATTGCTGCTCTTGATTGTTTTGGTCTCTACTTACCTGATTTGCTCTGATCGTTAGTGCTACTTTATGACCTCTGCTTGATTCAAGAAACAGTTTCTGTGATACGAGGTAACCATTTATTTTCTCATGCACTTGATTCAAGTAACACTCTTCGATCTCTGCTCGATTGATTTGGTCTGATCGTTTGATTTGCTTGATTCAAGTAACACTTCGTGCTCTTCCATTACTTGATTTGATCTTATCTCATCGTTAACGTTACTTTCTAGTATATGTTATGGTTATTACTCTTTTTTTTCTTTTCTTTTTCAGTTTGGAGAATAACTTGAACAAGAAGTGGGGATATTATTGGAGAAGGGTAATTCCTAAATCTTGCCTTTGTCTAGTATTGTTTTTCAGGTGAATCTACATGTCTCATATATTTATTAGCTGCATGATATTTATTTTGTTCATTTAAACACGAACATGTATCACTTCCAAGCGAAAATTATTTTTTGAGGCCGTTCTTAAAAAAAGTTATTTCATTTTAAAAATATTTTGTTACGTTATTATATTATAAATTACTTAACGGTATGTTAACTCAATTATGAAAAAATTTTATGACGTAAAATCTACTTCACCAGTAACTCAATTTTGTGCCTATTGCTCTAAAAAAACTACCTCCAAGACATTATTTTTTGAGCCCGTTCTTGGAAAAAAAAAATTAAGAAATCAAATTATTTTATCTTCAAAATCTTAATTTTTCAGATTTTACTTTGTTCACTTGATGGAAATGCCTCCGTTAATGTTACGATTATCAACTCACTTGTCAAGTGAGTCTGAGTAAAAAGAATTCAAAATGAATCTCACTCCGATGGAGGTATTTATGCACCAAGTGTACTTGGTCATTCAAGTAAAAATCCCGATAAGCACAAATTCGTATTCCACAAGGACCATTGAGACATGGGACTTGACTTAACTTAGTTTTGATTTGAAATGTATAATCTTTTTGGGTTTTGAAATCAGAGATGTGCCACAAAGGCAAAGGCATCTTTTAGTTATTTTCAATTTGCACCCGGTTTCACCCCAATCGATGTTTGTATGAAAACGCTATGCTCTCCGGAGGATCAGTACTTGCTCGATCTTTTTTTGACGAATCTTCTATCGGTTTTTCATCTTAGCTTGATTCTTGATCTGATAAACTCAATTTCCTTCTAGCCATGCTTCATAAGCGTTCGGAGTTGCATCAAAAACCTACAATAAGCACAAGGCACCCCGATGAAGCGTCACATGAGCAAAAGAATAAAAGGCTAACAAAAATTATGTAAACCAAGGGAAAATAAGGCTAAAGTGTTGTGAAGTGTACATGATAAAAGCACTAAGATCACATGCATCACTTGATCTGATGTACGATCCGATCTCGAATGGGTACCAGTTATTCCACTTAGGTTGATCCTTCACAAGCCTTCACCAATACTTTCATACGAACTCATGGTTGTGTTTTGATTTGTACACTCGGATTCTTGAGCCGTAAGTTGGCTGTTGCAGCTTCCGCTTTAGTGGACTTTCTCCCACAGCCTCATCAACCTTGGAACCCATGCACCTTCCCATTGAGAAGATTCTAATGATCCTGAAACGCGTGCACCTTCCCATTGACAAATCTTCTATTGATTGGCAATAAGATCCTCCTTTGAATTGTGTATCTTGAGCTTGGGTTTGGGGAACGGAAAACTCATCTCATAAATCTAAATCTTTTATGAAGGAGTTGGTTGATCGAGTATCTGTTTAATGAAGTCCATTGGGAGGGTAGTAAAATTGGTAGAGTAAGAAAAATTGAGAGATAGGATAATCAAAGAGAATTAGATTGAAAGTAGTTGTGTTGGTGTGAAAATAATGGGGGTATAAGGGTTAT
Source organism: Erodium texanum (assembly GCA_036897725.1). Classification (NCBI taxonomy): domain Eukaryota; kingdom Viridiplantae; phylum Streptophyta; class Magnoliopsida; order Geraniales; family Geraniaceae; genus Erodium; species Erodium texanum. Next base: position 8,561 of record JAYMSW010004015.1, read on the forward strand.
TTATAGGGTGGGATTTTAAGGTAAAATGTGAAAATTTGAATGAAAGAAAATCAATGCATAGGACACGTGGTAGTGTCCAATTCGCTCGACCAACTAGCCGTTGGACTGATTCGCCCAGTCCTAGACGTTTCGTCCAGGCGAAGCGAGATTCTCCCAATCAACATTCTCCACGCCATTCATTCATGGATTCTCCCACTCCGTTCCAGCTCGTAAAGACGAATCCGACAATTTTTCCCACCCAATTCATCCTCGAATTGCCTACATTGAGTTGCCCTAACCCTTAGTTTTCTATATGTGTAATATAGTTGCTTGGTTTATGAGAGAAGGGAAAGAAGAAAAACATTCATGTGACAACACACCCTTTTAGGCTAACTAACTTCAAACACATAATTAATTTTGAATTATGCATGTAGAAAAGACAAATAAAAAGTGATCACTTTGAACTCTGGTTTTAGATATTATGGTTAAGTTTTAGCAACGGTTATTTAACTTTATCTCTCTAACTTGTGTCTCTATGTTAGATGTTATTGGGTCTCTCTTCCAAGTTTCAACTCATGTTTGAACCTCTCTCTCAAATATAAAAAGTGGGGTTAAGTGACACTAATGTGATCTTTTTTAGATATAAGTGACGTATAATTAAGTTATTGATACATCAATCTTCATAATAATTAAAGACCAACAGGGAGTGCTCCTTACTTTTATATAAATAAGATTGATTATTACATATACTTGACACATAAAATTGTGAATCAAAAAACAAATAAAAAGTGACCACTTTCTTCATTTTTAATTGTATCAAGTGAAGGTAATGTGGCTCCAAACAAATTTGTTTATGTTTATGTTTTTGTGCTGTCATTCTCATTATTTATTCATCTCATTGCTGCACATCATTTTGTGCTTTCACTTTATTACAGCAACGCACACAAATTTGTTGTGCTCTTTGGCCTCGACATGTTAGCATTCTGATCGGAGCTTCCATTAGAGCTCTTCTTCCTGTACTTGATTTGGTTTGATCAATAGTGCTACTTTATGATCTCGGCTGGATCAGTGGTGTTACCTGATTAGCTACTTGATTCAAGAAACACTTTCTGCTCCTTGCTTGTTTGTGCCCATGGACTGTGACTCGGGGTAAGCCTTTATTTGCTCTTACTTAGCATATAATCTTATTGGATTTTAAAATAGGCATACAACAAAAGTAGATTGTCGATGTGAAAAGCATGGGGTAGATGGGCTATTTATAAGGTATGATGTGAAACAAGTTACTCGTACATTATATAGAATTATCCCTAATAATAGTTAAGGATCAGATGGATAATGCTCCCTTATTTTTATATAAATAAGATTGATTGTTACACATACTTGATACACAAGTTTGGGGAACAAAAAACAAATAAAAACTGACCAATTTCTTCATTCTTAATTGCATCAATTAAGGATATATAGTGTGGCTCCAAACAAATTTGTTTTTGTTTATGTTTTTGTTCTTTCAGTCATCCCATTGTTGCTCATCATTCTGTGCTTTCATTTGATTACAGCAACGCACACAAATTTGTTATGCCCTTTCGTCTCTAGCATTCTGATCGGTGCTGCCATTAAGCTCTTCTTCCTTTACTTGATCTGATCTGATCTGATCGAAAGTGCTACTTTACGATCTCTTCTTGATTCAAGAAACACTTTCTGCTCCCTGCTTGTGTTCACGGACTGTGATTTGGGGTAAGCGTTTATTTGCTCTTACTTAATTCTGATAACAGAATAATTGTATATTGTACTGGATGATTAAAATAGTACACGAGCACCTATATTTATAGTGCTAGGGATATACTCGATACAAAACCCTAACAGGCTTGGGCATATATACAATATACTCTAACACCAGTACCACCCCCTTAAACTAAAGATGGGGGCAAAAGAGACCAAATTGAGTTTGTCAATTAATGGTATGAACATTCTTGGAATTAGAGATTTGGTGATGACATCAGCAATATGATCGTTAAGGAGACAGAGCGAAGCACGAGGGTGCCTTGGTTGAGATAATGTCATACGAAATGTCAATCAATCTCAATGTGTTTGGTGCATTCATGGAATAAATCATTATGAGCAATCTGTATAGCACTCTGATTGTCATCATGAATGATAGTGACAGATCTGTGAACAACACTAATGTCGTGGAGCATCCACCAAAGCCAGATGAGTTCGAAAGTAGTGTCAATAAAGACTCGATACTTATCTTCCGTGCTATAGCGGGCAATAATCGTCTGTTTCTTACTCCTCCAAGAGATTAGTGAGTTGCCAAAAAAGAAACTCAAAATATGAATTGCTAAAGTGAATTCCTTGCTTGATTTTATAACTAAAAATTGACAACTATTTATAGAGATTTACATGTATATGGAAAAGGTAATAGGATATGCAATAAAGAGCTATATCAAAATAGGCAAGATGATCCATCAAAGATGGTTGACTTTGTCTAATTGATTTAGACACTCAAGATGTACTTAATGACATTATTACCGTTAATACTCCTCCCAAGTTGGTCCATGAATGTTTGTAATGTCCAACTTGCGAAAAAGATTATAAAAACGGTCTCGGTCAAGTCCTTTAGTGAAGATATATGCGAGTTGATGTTTGCTAGAGACTGGACGAGGATGGAGTAAGCCGGCCTGAAGCTGTTGACGGAAAAAAATGGAAATTGACCTCGATGGATGGCGGCATGATTATCACAAAATAATGGAACTGCTTCAGTTTGTGGAGCTTGTAGATCCCGGAGTAAGTCACGTAACCAAACGATTTCACGACTAGTGGCAGCCATGGCGCGATACTCAGCCTTGACCGAAGAATACATTCTCCCAAAAGACAAATAGGCAATCGAGATTGAACGCGATGAGCTCGCGCCATTTCCATTATCT